>CP144697.1:4148995-4173995 GCA_036885675.1 Vigna mungo | reverse complement strand
GGCTGAAACTTCTTGTGATCCTTGTTGCGCTTGCAGCCAGGATAGGGACAGGAATACCTCTTGATAAGCTTTGGTGATCCAGATTCTTTGTGAGGTTTTGCAAGAGCTGCTGGGGTTTTGTACTCGTCGCCATGGCCGCGCATATGCATTCGCAGATTTGCATCTCTCTTGAACCCCTTCCCACAAATTGTACAGAAATGGGTGTGAGGAGCAAGGATTTCTTCTTTCTCTAATTGTAGAATCTCATATGAACCAGGGGCAAGGTTTTCTCCATCATCTACATCTTCTTCATCTTTGAGTTCTTGTTCTACCACATTGTAGTTTGGCTCCATTTCACAGTTATTAGGTAGATCAGTTTGCATGGACTGATCAGACATTTTCTTTCCACCATTATTTTCTGGCTGAATACAGCTGCTACTTCCACCAGTTCCAGAAGGAATGGTCGTCCCACGAAGCTGATCAATCTGTCCAAACAATGAAGCTGTGTTTGCAAGGTTGTGCCTAACAGATGGGAGCAGACTACCTGCAGTAGAGATCAATTGAATAATGATTGATGTGAGATCAGTTGTGATAAGCTGCTGTTCCTGAGTTACAAGTTCATTAGGTTGTCCAATGCCTTTTTGACGAACAATCAAGTGCACTAGATCCTGGAGCTGATGAATCTTTTCTTCCAGGAAAGACAGGTTATTCAACATCACATTGGGGTCCCAATCTTGGAGTGCACTGTTTTGTGATGATTCATTCAGATGACAGTTTTCTTGATTAGGGATCTCAATCTCGTTGTTTGAGTTGCAAGGAAGTGGAGACTGAGTTTGAGAAGGCTGGTTGAAGTCTTTGAAAGGTACTTCTGCTCTGATCCCATAATCAGAATTTGAGGGATCATCCCATTTGGGTTGATTATTCTGCAGACCAAAACCTGGGAATGACATGGAATCCGAGGTTAACGATGAAGACCTTGCCCAGTTGTTGGCACCTAGACTCCCATTTGTATCCATTTCAAATTCTTTATCTAGATTCTTGATCACTGAAAATCAAATGAAATATGATCAAGAAACTGATACAGTGTACAAAGCACAACAATAACAACAAAGCCTTATCCCACCACTGGGTAAGATCAGCTACACGGATTACACAGCCAAGTCAGCTCCATAAAAAACCAAGACTCTTTTACAAAAATACCAAACATGGATCATTCATCATTCATAAAGAACATCAATAGTTTATAAAAAATTTACCAAAACCAAGGACCATGTTGGATTAGATTATGTTTCAAAGTTCCAACAAGGCAGAAATAATAAAGGATGGTCAGGGAAAATTTGAAAGGAAAGAGAGACAAAAGGGGACAGCGATAAAAGGAAAATTAAGCATGACCACCAATTAGAAGAAATATGCCATTCAACATAGATATCCACAAGAGTACAAATAAATATCCCATGCCACTCGAAATTACGATAGGATACAGGAATCAAACCATGAAACAAAATCTTTTTCTGCACTTTAGTTGAATTAATAACTTTTGACGTGGGCTATAAGGCTTAAGTTAAGTCAATACAAACACAATAATAAAAAAAACACAGCAATCACAAGACCAAGCTCATATTTCTTCACAGTATATTCAGGATCCAAATTCCAAAAAAAAATTTCCCTTTTAATATTTATATCATAAAATCAGAACAAAAAAAACCCCTTTACCTTCACGTCCTTTACTCCCCAGGTGAAGCGGCAAGTCAACATGTATAAAGCCCCAATTACAAAGAAAAACTTCAAACTCTGTATCTAGTTCATCCTCTCACTCTTTCTTCTAAGAAACCCAAAATTGAAAAACAGATTTCATGGAAAATAGAGAGATCAATTTTTTACCGAAAACAGCAAAAACCCTATTCAGAGATAAACCTTAACAAAATTAAAAATAAAAAAGAGCATTCAACACAAATTCATAGAATAAAATCACACAAGGGGATGGAAGCACTTACAGATTCAAAGATCAAAAGAGACCCCAAGCAAATTGCTCCATTTCAATTGAAAAAAAAAAAAAGGGTGGCATGAGAAAGAAAACAAGGGTTTCAAGCAAATGTTTATATAGGCATTCACTTTGTAACCATATGTTGTGCTGAACACAGTAGCAGCACCATGATAGCTTTGGTCAACCCCACAATTATGACCTGCAATTGTATAGGTCAATTTTGTTCACTCAAATTGTGGACCCCACCAATCTTATGACAAAGTTTCTAATCAACTTTTTCATCTATCAATCACAACCGTTGTTTCTTTTGTTTCAGTCTAATGATTCTTCCTTAAATTTATGTTTTTCGATTCTTTATAATAGTAAAATTCATTTTTCTTTTGTAGTTTATTCACTTATAATTGTACATCTAGTTTTTTTAAACTAAATTATTTTATTTTATTACTAATATATTATTCAGATTCTAAAAGAGTATTGGCAAAAGTGAAAATAACAATATTCAAGAAAAAGTTTTAACATTATTATTAAAAGCGTGCTGAAAATTTTGTTAAAACTCAGATAATATATATTGACTAAATTTATTTAATTTTAAAAAATTAGATATCTAATTGTGTCATTAAATTTTTATAGAGACAAATATTTATATATATATATATATAAAGAATTATATATTTTGATGTTACTATTTTTATTTTTTAAAGAACTAATTTTTATGTTTTTTATCATTAAAAAGCAAATATACACGTATATATTATTTTTACTAGTATGATGTAAAAATTATTAATTACATCACTTCTTATATTAAAAAAATTATAAAAATAATTTAATTAAAATATAATTGTATATTGAGATAAATGTTTAACTAAACATCATATTTAATATCTTGTCAAATTTAATTTAACATTTATATAATTTTAGAGAAATGAATGTTTTTAGATAAATTATAGGACTGAAAAATTATATCAGTTTAATTAAATATATATTAAACATTCTATATTATAATTCCTTAAGTTAATTTTAAAAGTTCTCAAGTTAATTTATTAATTTTGATAATAATAATTTTAAAAGATAAACTTTTTTGCTTTAATAATTCATAGAAACTAATACTCCGTTCAGTTTACATAAAAATAAGATTGTAGATTGTTCATTTGTAAAAATACTTTACACGTTATTGGACAACATTTCTCTTTTATCTAATGTGCACTTATTTTAAGGTAAAAGTTAAGTATGTTTTTATATTTATTATGAAATTGAAACTCGTTTTGAATTATTGATATATTTTAATATCAAAATTTAAAAAATAAATGAATATAATATTTTTAATTTAGTTATATTAATTTTTTTTAACGTATTTGTATTGTATGACTGTTTGGTCAGCTTACAACTAGAAGAATCCACTAGTTAGAAATATTGTTGAATCAATCATTATGATAAACATGAATCGAATAATTGATTTTAAACCTGAATTAAGACTAAAAATGATTATATTAAATCAAAACACGATCATTACAAGTTGGGTTGTAATTAGGTTGATGCTAATCCGTTGGGTTGTAATTAGGTTGATGCTAATCCAAAGTCCAATTAAAATTCTATAAATATAGATTTGAGGTACTGTAATAGGTTAGTTACATTTAATATGCATTTATTGTTAGATGATGGAATCTATACTGACTTTAGCATCTTTTACAGATAACTTCTAAATTTGATCGAATAATAACAAGAACAAAGAACAATCGGTGACCTATATACAACGAAGAATAGATGACCTATGCTAGGAGTTGTTAGTATATACCTACTTACATCATACTTTATTAACATAGAGTTTTAAGATTTGTTAGTGTATAATTAATTTTTAAGTTAAAATATGTTAGAAGTTATAATAAAAATGATATTGAATAATATATTTATTAATCTACTACAACAAAAAGAAAATCGATAGATTATATATATTTTTTAATGGGTGACTAGAATGGAGTATGAAAGTGAAATGTGAGATGTGATGAAAAGGATAGATAAGATGAGAAAGGAGATGTGGTTTGATTAGAGATGAGTGGGGGTACCCTACATAACATTCATCATTCTCTTTTCTTTCTACACCTGCAAACAAAAGATTCTTTCTACACATTTTTTCATGGTTCATTACAGTCCCCACCACCTTCATATGCTCCTATAATTCAATTTCCAACTAAATTAGCTCATTTACATCAATTCATTTTTGTATTTTTTTTTCTTTTACAATATCATATATAGCAATCAAGATATACATTTATCTCAATTCTTCTTCACTAGGGTTATCTTAGGTTTATTTTATTTTCATACCTAGGATGAACCGTATTATAATTATAAATCCTGAAAATTATTATTTCTGTAAATGATTAAGGTCTCTTTTGGTTGGTAGGTAAAATATATTACTAGAAATGTTTCTATAATTTTCTTAAAATCAAATGATGTGTTAGTTTCACTAAAATTATTAATTTTTGTTACATTAAATAACTTAATAAAAATGATAATTTACCTTTTTAATATTTTTTAATTTTGGAAAAGTTTAATTTGAACACTCTTGTATGATTTTTTTCTTTCTAGAAATCTTGTTTTTCTACTAGGAAACCTAAACATGGGACCCTTAATAGTGAAGAGATTAAAACGATTAGGATGGATATAAAATTTGGAAACAGTGAAATTAAAAGCTAGTAAGAGGAAGATGTTAAAAGATACACCGATGGAGCCAAATTTGGATGAATGATAACAACAATACTTAAATTTCATTTAATAAATATATATCTATCAAATATCTATGATTGTGTAAATTTTAAAAACATAATCCATCCTTCATCTCGCTTTTCATAACTCTCTTTCTCTAGAATTTTTTTCCAACTACTTTCTATTTTTCTGTCTTCAATCTTCATTTTTTTTTAAATTTAATAACATCTCATAATAGTTTAGGAACTTGGAAACATTTTTATCCGATTATTATTTTTAATCAAAGAAAAATTCTCTTTCCTTTAAAGATTCTTGTTCTTCTCTTTTTCTTATCATATTATTAACAATTTTAGTAAAATTAATGGGGAGAAATAAAGATATATACTAAAACTTTTGTTATATTATGATACTTTATTCTTGGTATCCAGATTTTGAATATTGGTTTTGGAAGTTACTTAAATAAAATAATTACATGTAATTGAAATTATTTATGTTTTTTTATATTTTTTTCATAAATAATTTGAATATAAAAGTGACGTGGTGATAGTATCTTAAGTTTTATGTAGAATTATGTGTTGTTTGAATATGTTATCAATATTTAAGTTTCATATAAGATTTATATACTTTAAATAAATAAAATTTGTTGTGTTATTTGTTTTGTTTTAGATTAGTGTATTTGGGACAAATTAGTTTAAAGTTATGGTTATTTGAAGTAGAATATTCAATCTTATTTATGAGTTTAATAATCTTTTGAAGATCTAATTTCGTTTTGTCTCCTCTGATGCACTTAAGTGTCAAGGTCGTTCTTTTTTCTCTTTCAAGTGTCTTGATTAAAGAATCTTAGATGTTTAAGATTTTTCTCTTCTATTTATCCATGACTTCTTTCACTGTTGTCTCTTCTTGTTAGTTTATTTATAGTTGTGGTGACTTTTCAACAATGACCTCTTTATTTACTTAATGTCAACAATGCATTTTTCAACGAAGATTTACAAGAAGAAATTTATATGGACCAACCTCCCATTGCTTAAAGGAGTCTTTTAGGTTGATATTTCATCTTCTATGTTGTCTTCGCAAATCATTAACAATTTGGTGTCACTTGAGTGTTGAAATATATATTTTCACCAAGTCTTTATTGATTATAGGTTTAATACATTATTTGGTCCTACTTTTGGGGGTTTAGCTCAAAGTGATCCTACCTTTTAAAAAAGTTCAGTAAATATTTCGTTAAAAAATTTTCAATCCAATCCTTTTTGCTCACGTCATTAAAAACATAACGGTGCAAATGCCACCGTGGACATACCTGAGTGAACTGTGTACTTGGAGGAATGTGTGTCACGTTTGAGTTGGTGCCACATCCACAACACCAATTTCATATATCAGCCTTACCGCAACCCTCATCACCCTACCAATTATATCCTCATTTCCAACTGTTCTTCCACTGTAGCCTCACCACCATCACCACCGCCTTCTTCCCCTCCTCCGCTTCTCGACATGGGGGAGTTCCTTCATCCACCCAACCTCACTCATACTCTGTTGGACGATGAGTTGTTCTGGAAGGCTTCCTTGATGCCGAAGAAAGAAGTGCACCCTTTCCACAGAATCCCGAAGGTGGCTTTCATGTTTCTACCCAGGGGTCCCCTTCCCATGTTGCCCCTTTAGGAGAGATTCTTCAACGGCCACGCCCCTCTCTTCAGCATCTACGTCCACGCACCTCCGCGATTCCATCTTAATGTCTCCGAGTATACATTTGTAGAGTAAAGTAACTAAGAAAGGAGAAAATGGGGCAGTGGAGATGGAGAGAGAAGGGGGAAGAGGTGGTGAGTGTGCTGCACGGTGGTATGATCATAACCATGGACGAGGAGCAGCGAGTGTTTAGAGACGGGGGAATCGTGATCGAAGGAGATAGAATTAAAGCTATTGGACAATCTGCATAAATTCTTGCTGAATTTTCTGATGTGTCCCACCACATCCTCGATCTCACCGGCCACCAATTTGCTGAATTTCCCTTTTTCTGTTTAACATTGGTATGAAATGAAATGAAAATTTAAATAATCTAAAGCATTGGAGTGACAAGATTTATTAACACCCACGTCCATAGTTCCCAACAACTGGCTAGAGGCATAGCCGATGTTGTGGACTTGATAACTTGGTTGCATCACCGCATTTGGCCCTACGAATCCAACATGACCCAACACGATTCTTACCTCTCTACTTTGCTTTGCGGGATCGAGCTTATTCACTCCTGCGTAACCTGTTTAGCTGAAGTTGGGGGTCAACATATGTCTCAAAGGGCTATAGCAGTCAGTTTACTAGGTCTGCGAGCTTGTTTAACCCAGTTCATCATGGACTCTGGCCACGGTTTTCCTCCATCCTGGGCCATCCTGGGTATCCTCAATGATGGCGACAACGGGGGAGGAAAAACACACGGCCTCCGACGACTTGGAAAGCGTGGTGGCGATCAAGGGGCTAGAGCTAGGATGTGCCGCGAGTGGATGGTGTGCCATTTGGTAGAGAGCCTATCGACGGAGAAGAGGTGGCAGTGTAGTGGCAACGCGCAACGAATCCATGGTAGTGAGGTAGGCTTGGGTCTGCGGAGTCATTTTAATTTTTTTAAAATATTTATACAATGCAACATCTTCACACCTCACTGCCACGATGGCATTTGCACTGTTATGTTTTTAACGGCGTAAGCGAAAAGGACAATATTGAAATTTTTTAACAAAATATAGGGTCTTACTAAACTTTTTTAAAAGGTAGGATCACTTTGAACCAAACCCCCAAAAGTAGGGACCAAATGATGTATTAAACCTTGATTATATTAGTAACAAACTTGATACATATATGATTTGTATGCACCAGCTTGATAGAGAGTGTTAGATATATTATCTTTATATTTTATTTTTAGTTAGTTTATTATTATTCCTTATTTGTATCATAGGGTTAGTCCATATTTATTCTATTATACATAGAGTATGTTATTTGTATATTCACTAGTGCAAAAACGCTGATTAACGTCGGTTATTTTGGGCTTTTAACGTCTATTAATAAACCGATGTCTAAACCGGTGACGTCAATGGGACATCCGTCATCCTAACCACAGACGTCTATAATGACGTCAGTTAGTGCCAGAGATCGACATCAATAAACGTCGGTTCTGGTTTAACTGGACGTCTAAAGGCACTGTATAGACGTCGAACAAAGGATTAACCGACGTCTAAGAGATACTATAGACGTCGGTGTGTACATTAACCAACGTCGGTGTGTACATTAACCGACGTCTAATACAATGGTTGTGTTTTAGTGCAGTTTTGCTCCCGTCTTTGGATAGCCTAGTAACACAATCTCCTTTTGCTAGTTTCCCCCAAAAAAAGCTTGCGTCTTTTGAATTTCTTGTGGTCCCTTCAACCCAAAATCGTACCTGGGTGGTTGCTTAGTTCCCTTTTTCATTCGCAAGAGGCAAAAATTACGGTGAAACGAAAACTAGACAACGACCTAGGGTCGTTTTTGGGTTGAAACGATCAAAAGAAATTCAAAAGACGCCGCTATTTCTGGGAGGCAGCTAGCAAATGGAGAATGTGTTACTACGTTACCCCAAGAAAGGAACAAAACTGCACTAAAACACAACACAAAGAAAACAAATTTTAAACAGTTGAACCAGAAGATAATAGATGAAAGACTAAACAAAGTTTAAAAGGTAAGCATAAAAAAAAACCACGCACCTGGGATGCCGCAAGAGAGAAAAAGGAGAAGAGGCAGAGGATAAAGAAATAAAAAACAACAATGGATTGCCGCAAGAGAGAAAAAGAAGAGGTGCCGCAAGCGAGAAAAGGAAGACGCCACAAGAGAAAATGGAGAAGAGGAAGACGATATCAGAAACTGAATGCCGCGAAGAGTTTGCGGTTGTATTTAAAATGAAATTGGGCATCGGTTGCTCCAGACACCGACGTCTATAGTCACCTAAACGTCAGTTATATCACTAATATGACGTCCAAGTTAACATTTAAACTCACTTTTTGAATACCCATTAGACCTCGGTTTCGAGGGGAGCCGACGTCTAGTAAGTTGAACCGATTGACGTTTGATTTCCTGTCAGGGATGTTCACGACAGTTGTGATGGGGTTCCGACGTCTATAATGATGAACATAATTACTTACAGGCACCTAGATGTCGGTGCCCCTTTTATCCAACGTCTAAGCCCCTCGAGTTTGGTGAACCTAATTAATTACAAGCACATAGATGTCGCTTCCACTGATCCCCGACGTCTAAATTGAAGATTTTTTGTCTTCTCACCTTCCGTTCAGGTCGTAGACGTCGCCTTTTTACTACGCGACGTCTAAGTGCCTGGAAATTAGGTGAAGAGCATTAATTGCAACCCTATAAACATCGGCCCCCTGAACATCGACGTCTAAGGACTGTCTTCTCACCTACCTCTAAGAATTAGACGTCGGTTTGCGTCAGTATGGACGTCTACAGTGTAATAGACGTCGCCGGAACCTAAAACCGACGTCTAGGTTACCAAGCTATTTACGATAATGTCACCGTCCACTCATATACGTCAAGTTTCCAACAAACCGACGTCTATTGGGTGACATTAAACAACATTTTTGCACTAGTGATTCACAAAATAAATTAATCTCATACATAGTTCTTACTATATTGAACAATAAATTTAATTAATATATATATATATATATATATATATAATTATATTATATTCTGTCTAGACCAAATTGGGAAATTTACACCTTGTAAATTTTATTTAGTTTTTAAAGTAACTAATAATTTATTAGTTTTATTAAACACATCCTAATTTTCTAAATAATTTATAATTAAATGAATATAAAGGGAGTAGTAATAAATTTATTAGATAAAAATATGCATTCATTTATATATATATATATATATATATATATATATATATATATATATATATATATATATATATATATATATATATATATATATATAGTTTAGTTACATACTACATAATTTTGTTATCTAATTGTTAGATCTACCTTAAGTGTATTCATGATTCATGTTAACTATATATATCCAATTTAAGTTCATGATAATTTAACTTATGATGTAACTCTTGTAAGTGCGGACGACCAAAGAATCAAGCAATTACGTATTAAAATTATTTTGTTGATTAAAATTATTTGAAGTTCAACAAATTCCTTGGATAGAAAAGCTCAATGTTAGATCCAATAGTCATCTAAAATAAATTTTGAGACAAAGTTATAAAAAATTAAGTTTTTTACTTCTGATACAAATTTTCTACATTATAATTTTATTGTAACAAATTCTGTTTGGTTATTTGGAGCAAAAATTTTGTTTTCTAATTAGAATGGATGATGGAAGGTGTAAATCTTATAATTAGTGTATATTAGTGACATAAAATTGAATTATAGATAGTATATTTAAGTAATAATTAATGTATTATATTTGTGAGAACACCTCCTTCAATTTGATAATTAATTATAATTAATTACAATTAATAATAATTAATAATATTAATTAATTATAATTATAATTAATTATTATTAATTTATTATTAATTAATTATTAATTATTATTTATTATTATTAATTATTATTAATTATTATTAATAGCTTTTATTTAGTATGAGTTAATTTCATTAAATAACAATTTTTTAAAACCTTTTTAAATAGTGAATTTTTACACATCCAGTCTAAATATGTTTGGTGACACGGTTTAACCAAGATCCATCATTAAAATTTTGACAGTTTAATTATATCTTTTAAATAATCATTAAATGCCTTTTAATAGAATGTTTGTAACAGACATATTCTTTATTTAAACTAAATAAATGAGATAGGCCCTCGAGACTCTATATATACACATGTATTTCATCAAGAAAACACACTAAAACTCATATTTATTCTTTTATAAATAAATATCTCACGTTCTTACCATCTTGTGCGTCAACGAATCTTTTGCAGGTAAATCTCCCCTCATAGGTCGGGGTCGGGGCCAAGTACAATTTGATTAGCCTAACATGGTCTTCTAAATCCCACTGTCCGAGCCCTTCCAAGATTAGCAACCGAACAATCACAACCAGTTGTTTAGACCCAGATCGTTCAACCTAATTCTACTTAGGAAAGGGGTAGCATCAACACAATCGCTCGAGGTTTCGTAGGAGGGGAAATTCTTGTGTTGAAGAAAAGAGATACCAAAGAAGCACCAACTCAAAAACTAGTTCCCCCCCACAATGCTTACCACCTATAACCTTCTCCGATGAAGATTTTTCTATGAACCACCTAGATCAAGACGACCTAATTATCATCACGACAACCATCACTAACTAACAGTACACAAGGTCTTCATAAACTAGGGTAGCTCGACTGATGTACCATTCTGCCATGCCTTCACAAAGTAGGACATTCTCGCTACCCTAATTCAACCCCTCCCTGAACCTCTGCTCGGGTTTGTTGATGAACGAGTTCACACTAAAGGATACATTGACCTGCTGACACACTTCGGAACACCAGATGTCCATCGAACTATGATGGTGTGGTACCTCATAGTCGAAGCAAGATCATCCTACAAATTGGATTATGTCCACCTTGCACATGGCATTAAAATTCTCGACCGAGGACTTTTTGGCCATTATCACTCTAAAGACGGACCTAAAGGAGGCATGGGCCCATCCTTAACGTGTATCACAATACACACCTCTATCCAACCTAGCTTGTACTAGCACCTTTTCCCAACAAAAAAATAGTTGAGCAACCTATCCCACTTCGGATAGAGCCAAACTTGGAGAATCAATGTAATAAGTCTGACCAATGCTTCTAGGTTGCATAATCTATTATGGACAACAAATACCTTAGATCTTGAAGACAAACATCAATGAAGGCATCCAAGCTGGAGACTATTCTCAGTATATTGATAATCGTCTACCACAAAAACACACCTATAGATGACTTATACATCATACACCCAAGTGGCAACATGATGAACTCAACTACTCCACTCAATAATGCATCTAACGTAACTACAAAAACTTGAGACTATTTACCTTGATTCTGTTGGAAAACAGGTAGGCTTCGTTTCAACACCAAGATGGGGGGTGAATTGGTGAGGTTTCAAAATCAGAGTCTTTTTAAAATCTTTTTCGCAAAGTATTATCCTTTTCAAAGTTTCTTGAATTACAAGGAATGAGAATTTTAGTTGCAGTGGAAAATACTAAGTAGACTACAAAAACAGTAAAGTCGACTGAATGTAAAAGAGTAGGGATAGAAAATTCAAACGTAGGTTTTTATACTGGTTCGGCCTAAATGTCTACATCTAGTGTCCTTCCACAATCCGGAAGCAAATGCACTATAATGGTCAAGGTTTTTACAACAAGGCTTTTATAGAGACCTCCACGTCAAAAATATAAAACACCTCTCTATGAGTCAACCCCCTATAATCACAACAGGTACAACAACAACAATCTTTACAAAGATTGAGAGAAATCTTGATCAGCAAGCGAGCACCGCAATTTGCAGAGTATGATCAGCCAGTAAGCACATAAATCTTTCTCCTTCAAAGATAGATCACCACGGTCTTCTTGATGAGTTCTTGGAGAAAATTCTCAGAGATCACGATCTGTAAATCACAAATGAAAGTGTTAGATTATGCAAAGTCTTAGTGATCAACTGAGGCACGTCTATTTATAGTTTTCTATAAATCAGACACTCTTGTAGTCGACTAAGCTACTAATACAGTCGACTGTCCTCAGACAGATATAACAGTTAAGTCAAACAGTAGCAGTCAAAAACTAACAAACTGATTTTGCATTTAATGCAGTTGACTATCATCGGTGCAATAACTAACTTTTGAAAATATGGTCGTTACTGTTCACAACATAACAAAATTTCAAACAAATCAACTAACTAAGTCGGATCCACTGCGCATGTAGTTGACTTAAGCTTGTCAACACAGTTTGAAAAACTTTTCAATGCAAAATCACTCACAGCACTGCTTTTGAAAGTCTGTGCATGGTCACGAGTCTTAATCGACTTACCTTAAAATGAAGTCGACTTCAAACTTGCTGTCATGCCACACAATATAAGTTCATAAAAGTGCATGTGGTTTTCTTCATCAAAAACATATGTAATACAGCCACAAATGATGTAATAGATATATGCTTAAATAATGTGCATTCACATATCAAAATCAACACAAAACATGTTCAATAAGATATCAATCAATAAGCAACAGAACATGTAACACATAACAAAACATGTGTTATTAATAATGTGTTGTCATCATAAAAACCAGAGTGAATAAAGCACTGTGAGATTAAGGTTAGCTAAACCAGTGCTTCCCTTATCAACAATCTCAACAGTCTCCCCCTTTTTTGATGATGCACAACAATGGTTAATAAACAACCATGTTGTACACAAAAAACTCATAAAATCAGTATCATATTAAGCAAGAAAAATAACCGATTTTATCCAATTTGTTTAATCAAAGTATCAGAGCAAGTAAAATTATATTTCTCCCCAATTACTCTGAATAAACTAGATCAATCAAACAATCACATATCAAGTAACATAAGCATAAGCAGATTAATCAATCTTTCACAATATTTCTCCCCCTTTGTGCTTTAGCAAAAAAGGTGTGCTTTCAGATATGGATATGTTGATATCAAAATAGAGATGCATCAATAAAAATAAGCAGTTTAAACATGCAGTGATGCTCCCCCTATCATAGATATTCACATGAGATATATAAGTTCCCCTTAGAATGTAGGCATGTGAAACATCTATCCAAACAAATAATGTTCCCCCTGTCATTATGCATACAACAAAATCAGAATTAGATGCACATTGCAGTTGTTAAGCCCCTGGCAAGTGTACCAGATCGTTATCAAGTAATATATAAACGGTAAGTCCGAGTATCGTCTCCTAAAGGAATCTTAGGCCTTAACTTTCATGTAAGTTGATCTTATAAGACTTGAAAAGAATTGATTTTAAGTGTTTAATGCAAAGAACGAAAATAAACATGCAAATGCAAGTGATTCAATTGGCACAGAAAAGATATGAATGAATGGAGTTGTTGGGGTTTACAATTTCATCTTATCCGCCCTCTTATATATACTTTTCTTATTTAATTCGCTTTATTATCTAATTGTCATGCAAACTTTCTTTGCCTACCTTAAATCCGATCTCTCGGCGAAAAAAGCCTATTACTAACTACTAGTTTACTATCTCTAGTCTCCCTGAGTAATTAGCAATGCATATATCACAGAAGCAAAATACAATTGATCGTCCTACCCCTATCTCTAGGCAGTATTGCTTAATCAAGGAATTCCCTATCAGTTCATGACTTCCCCGTACATCTCCGTATCGACAAAGGCAAATATCTTTTTACCGAATGAGTTAAACGATAAAAGCATTGAGCATAGATAAGAAACCCAACAATTGACAATATAAGCATATGAAACATATGAATAAAATAAGAATTTCAATATAAGAGAGTTTCAAAAGATTACATTGTTCCCCAACAACAAAGGGTTTAGTTCACCATGGACATGGTGAAACTAGATGGAATTAAATGAAAGAATGGAAGAGTAAACCCTAGATTTGATAAATTGGAGCCTAAGCATCCAAGAAACCATCTCCAAGGAGTGTAGAACTGCTCTGGACGTCTCTGGTTGCCAAAGAATACTTTGAGGGTCGCACTGGGGCTATTTATAACGCATAAAAGTAACAAAATTTAAGCCCAAGCCCAACATTCCACCGCTCAGCGCCTAATTTGACCGCTCAGCGGTTTCCCTCTAATCGTCTGACCGCCCAACGGTCAGTTCTGGCGCTCAGCGGTGAAAAACGGGCAAAACTAGCACTCAACACTCAATTTGGCCGCTCAGCGCTCACTACAGCAGGAAACAATGCTCTGGTCAACTTTTCAGCATTTTGGTCAACTGATTGACTTTTCTGGTTGACTGGTTTACTGGTTGACTTTTGTGCACTGCAACCATTTGATCTTCAACATTTCTTTCCATTCATTCCAAAAACCTACAAAATCAAGGGAAACCAAGCATAAAACCAAGAAAACCAACTTTTGACTCTCTTATTCTCTAACTTAAGAAAAATGCATGATTTCAAGCTAATTCTAAGCCATAAAAGGTATGATTTAATATCAAAATTAAGTATGAAAATAACGGTTTTTCAACCGTTATCAGCAGTCACACAGATATAAGAGCATGTAATCAGTTCGTATCAAGATTGGATCAGTGGTATGATTGCACAATTCAATCAAGCAAAGATACAACTATCAACAATCTCACAATATAATCTCATTGCAAAGCAGTCATATAAGAACAGAGATATATTGAAGAAAACTGATATAAAAAGATCAAGATACTTGATAACCAAATTCCAATAATTGGAATTTATAACTCTCTGTATTTGGAAGTCGATTGATCCAATAATACAGTCGATTTCATTGCTTTCTAGACAGATATGATCCAGCAATGACTTCTGATGGGTGTCGCAACCCACACAAATTTAATGTGCAATTAGAAATGCAGTATAACTAGGAAATAACTCCTAGGTCGTCTCTCAAGGACCACTTTTGCGGTTCGAGAATTAAGTCGGACTCGAAGTAGGGGGGTTTGTGAAAATGTTGTGGTGAATACGGATGAATAAAATCAAAACACTGACGCAAACAGAAATGCAAAGACATATGTACAAACGGTTTCAAAGACAGAATGGAAACGATTGGTCATTAACTTAATTACAATGCTTCCTATCACAGATCAACAAAATAAAGCAGCGACTCAAACCTCTAATCCAACACAATTAACCAACTAAGCGAAGGCTAATCATGTTATCATAAAAATGAACTAAGCGAACACAATATTAACATCAAATCCAATTTACTCCATGCAGTTTCATCAACTAAGCAGAGACTCAACACCAACTGGGCAACTAAGCGTATACCCGATTGCAAGTGCAAATACAGATTTCACATTAACCAAGTCAGAGTGGCAAACAAAATTACAGTCCAGAAATCTCAAGGAAACATTATAATATCGCTAATGACCAACTCAATTAATTTAAGCTATCATGACAATTAAAGTAACAAGACCAAACATATTAGACAACATTAAAACAAAATAAAATACTAGACCCCAACACTGTAACAAACAATTATCTACCACAGTTAAAATTATTTAAATGCAACACTAAATTAAAGAAATGAAAAACAACTCAACCTACTATGTAAACTAATTGAAAAAAAAAGAAATAAACAAACATGACTTTTTTCAAGCAATTCACGTGACCAAATGCATCTACCAAATGAATTTAAAAGTGCAAATGGCCTAAGAAAACCTCATTGGCCGTGAGTCCCATGCACACCAACTTCTAATTTGAGTTTCTTCCTTCAATAAACAATTCATTATGTTGTCTTTTTTGTCCCATGTGCTTCATTCTCCAAGAAAATGCTTCCTTCTACCTTTCTACCATAGAAAAACGTGCTTCTCTCTCTCCATCAAGCAATTTGCGGAGCCACACTCTCCAATTGTTGCAAACAATGCTTCAAAAAGCCACACTCCAAAAAGGTGCTTTAATCTCTTCTATCAAGATGCCACATGTGCATAGTCAAAGGGAATAAACAACACAAGACATCCCCTTCTTCAAGCAATTCTCGGCCAAATGCTAGCAAAGGGTGAACACCAAAATGGAAATATTCCTTCTATGAAAATATGCTTCTATTTCTCTCTCCTTTCTTCACACCTATCGGTATTCTTCACTTCTCAACAAACATCAAAAGCTTTTCTCCACCTCTCATTACCGAGAATGCATCCAACAACATAAGTTTCCATTGCCAAAAAATTTCAAGACAAACAAACCCCAAATTCTAACTCCTACAAACCAACCCAACACTCACTTTTCTTCAAACTTTTGCTAAAAACAAAATGGAATTCCTAATCCCCTTTTCAACACTGTCCATCCCTCCAAAGAAAACACAATGCTCCATTTCATACATTACTTCCATTACTCAAAATGAAATATAAGAAGAAAAAACGGGCTCAAGCTCCTAACACCCATCAATCAACTCAAGTTCTCTTCACTTCAAAACTCAATGGGAACAATATTCTTCTTCATTCAACAAAGAAACGTAAACATAAACATCCAAAGAGCAATGTTTCCTGCAAAATATATTGACTCATCAACTTCCAACCAATGTTTCCTGCAAAACCTTTCAGAGTCTTTTGAAGACCAAGCAATTTAGTATAACAGTAATGCAAGAAAATTAATCAAATAAGAAGTGAATATGCAAAACAGTTTAATGTAACAGTGAAAACATGCATAGTCAACTTCAATTATTACAAAGTCGATTAATATTCATTTTATACTACTATCATTTAGAATGCCCAATTCATTTTGAATAGTTAATAATCTTTCCCTATTTAGAGGTTTTGTAAAAATGTCTTCCCATTGATGTAAGGTATCTACATATTCGATCTTAATTTCACCCTTGAGGACGTGATCTCGTATGAAGTGATGCCTTATCTCAATGTGCTTAGTTTTCGTATTAGGCACAAAATCCTAGAAAACATTTATTAGAACAAAAATAAAAACAAACATAAAAATCAAGTCAGATTTAATCAAATTCACACTACTAGAAAAGTTAAACCAAATGAGTCCCCGACAACGGCGCCAAAAACTTGTTAAGCCCCTGGCAAGTGTACCAGATCGTTATCAAGTAATATAAACAATAAGACCGAGTATCGTTCTCCCAAAGTACTCAGTGGCCTAAACGTTCATGTAATTTGATTGCATAAGACTTAAAAGAAGAATAAATTGTTGTGTTGATGCAAAAACAGAATTTAAACATGCAAATGCAAATTGAATTAGTTGGCAAATAAGACTGTGAATTAATGAAGTTGTTGGGGTTTACAATTTCATCCTTATCCACTCTCTTATATCTACTATTCTTGTTAAATTCGCTTTATTATCAATGTCATGCAGCTTTCTAATCTACTCTAAACCCAATTCCTCGGCAAAGAGAGCCTATTAATAATTACTAGTTTACCATTCCTAGTCTTCCTAGTAATTAATAATGCATTATTAACAGAAGTTTAAAGCAATTGGTCGTCCTACTCCTATTCCTAGGTAGTATTTCATAACCAAGAGAATTCTTATCAGTTCGAGATTTCCCCGTATGTTCCCGTATCGACAAAATCAAATATCATGACACCGAATGAGTTAAACGATGCAAGCTTTAAAATCGGAAAAGAAAACCCAAACTATTGATAACACAAGCATATGAATAAAACAAGAATTTTGATATAAGAGAGTTTCAAAATATTACATTGTTCCACAACAACAAAGGGTTTAGTTCACCATAGACATGGTGGAACTAGATGGAATTAATGAAAAGAATGGAAGAATAAACCCTAGAATTGGTGATTCGGAGCTCCCGCATCCAAAAACCGCCTCCAAGGAGTGAAGAAGATGATATGGACGTCTCTGATTGCCAAAAGATTACAAACCCTAGGGTGTCTAAGTCTTTAAATAGGACATAAAAATAACAGAAAACAAGTCCAAGCCCAAACAGATCATAAAAATCGCAGAAAACAGGTCCAAGCCCGCGTCCCCGGTGCTCAGCGCCCTACGACACTGGCGCTCAGTGCCCAACTGGTGCTCAGCGCTCTGGTCAACTGGTTGACTTTTCTGGTTGACTGGTTGACTTTTCTGCATTCTGGTTGACTTTTTTGCACTGCAACTATTTGATACTTCAACCTTTCTTTCAATTCATTCCAAAAACCTACAAAATCAAGGGAAACCAAGCATAAAACCAAGAAAGCCAACTTTGACTCTCTTATTCTCTAACTTAAGAAAAATGCATGATTTCAAGCTAATTTTAAGTCATAAAGGGTGTGATTTAATATCAAAATTAAGTGTGAAAATAACGGTTTTTCAACCGTTATCAGTGCTTCAATCCATATAGAGCTTTTCTTAGTTTGAAAACATGGCCAGGATGTTCAAAATCTTCAAACCCAGGTGGTTGTTCCACATACACTTCTTCCTTGATATATCCATTTAAGAAGGCACTTTTGACATCCATCTGATACAACTTGAATTTCATTACTGAGGCAATGGCAAGGAGAATTCTTATAGCCTCTAATCTAGCCACAAGTGCATAAGTTTCATCAGAGTCGATTCCCTCTTCCTAACAATAGCCTTTTGCAACCAGTCTAGCCTTATTCTTTATAATTTCTCCTGAGTCTTCCATCTTGTTTCTAAAGACCCATTTTGTACCTATTACTTGTAAGTCATTGTTTCTAGGTACCAACTCTCATACGTTATTTCTTTTGAACTGGTTCAGTTCTTCCTGTATAGCCATCATCCAGGTTTCATCACTGTTGAAAGGCTTTTATGTCGCGCTAAAAGTCAACAAATCTTGTCCCCCTAATGTAGTATCGGGCTGACCAAGAATCAATCCAAAGACTCGGTGAAAATCAAGTTCAGAAAATGTATAGTTATATCTTGTTTTATTTATTAGCTATCTAAACTAGGTGGGGGCATTAAATGAATAAAACTAAAATTTAAGAGAATAAAAAATAAGAAATCAAATCTTTTTTTTTTTAAAAAAAAAAAAGAAAATAAGGCAATAACATGTAAGGAGATAAAACCTAAACTAGACTAAGAAACTAATGCAAAAGAACGGACCTAAACTACTGAACATTGCTACTGCATAATAACAGAAACAGGACCTAATTTTTAAAGCTAATATGATCTACTGATTTATAGAGATACTAGAAATGCATATTACAATTGAGAAATCTAACTACTAATCAAATCACACAATCAGTGAAGAACCTGTGAAACAAGAATGTAGAGCAACGTAATTCATGATTTAAAAGAACACATTCAAGAAAATAAGAAATTATTACCTAAGCTAAAACTAATCTAAAACATGTTCAGCAAATGAGAAAAATACAAGAACTAACTAAGACATAGGCAAATGTATATTGATTTGGATGAAAGAATGTTAAATGCTTTTCAGGAAGACATCCTTTAAAAATTTAATCTCACTATGGAGTATTTTGGTTCCTGTTACAGAACATGATTTAGCACTTTACACTCATTCATCTAATCAATTTACAAAATACCTCTAGACTAAATCAATAAAAGATGATGAAACAAAATAAAAAAAATTGTAATTCCTAGAAAAGTAAAATCAAGTAATCAAAACACTAACAAAAGTATAAAACAGAGGAGAAACATAAATCCAGATGAATCTTTATGTATTAGACTCATCTCTGCATCGAGAAGACATCTCGAAAGAAAATGCTCACTATGGAGTCATTTGATTCCAAAAGAATCATAAAATTGCAGAGATATAGAGTTCAAATCGTTTTGAAATCAAGACACACAAGACAAATTCACACATCCTTGATCAAGAACACAAATCACAGGAAAATTCAACACACGAAAATATCAATTGCTCAACACAAATGAACATCGCAGAATTTTTATTAAAACGAAAAGAGAATACAAGAATATACCGAAAAGGAACAAGCAAGAACACGAGAACTGGAATCTACCGGAAGCAATAAAACCCTAGACTCTCACGTCGCTCACTAAAAACGAAAAGATGGAAAACTGTTTTTGTGAAAGTGTATATGTCTGTTCCCAGTTTATTACAGAAGTCCCCTTTATATAGGGTTACAAAATCAGAGAAAAAAAATTATTTGGAAAAGAACCTTGGCTTGGCAGCTTGGACGCTTTCACTCTCTCCATCAGACGGTCTCTGTTCACGTTGATCACCAGCCATCCGATCATCCCTTCATTTCCACCGGTCAGCTCCAGTCAAGACACCAGTCAAGTCTCTGGTCAGGACGTGCAACCCTTCTCGCGTTTTCTCCAAACCCTCGCTCAAGGGTGTTTCTTTCTCCTTCTCAAATGTTCAAGCTTCCTTCTTCTGCCAAGTGAAGTTTGTAACACAAAGACCCCCAAGGCAGCTGCTTCCCAAAACGCACCGTATCACTTGATCCAAAACGGCACCGTTTCACTTAATCCTAATGTCCAGCCAGTGGCTCCAAACTTCAGTCTGCAGTAGCGCCTAATTCAAGTAAAAAAAAATCAAATCTATTAGCCTCCAAGCCCCAAATTGAATCCAAATCTAAAAAAAAAGAATTACAGGATTAAAATGCAAATATGAAGAAAAATTATGAGAATAAAACCTAATTAAAAACAAAACATTTTTATTAAAAGAATTTCAGAATATTACTAATTCCCTAATTATTAACAAAGACTAAAAATTACATCTAAAAATCTATTTTTAAGCAAAATTATACAAATCTACAAATTTAAAGAAAAAAACTAAACCTAATCTAATTATCAAAAATTAAGAAAAGAAAGACACTAAGAAAGACTTCTAAGACTAGATAAAAATGCAAAATTAAAGAGTTATCAATCACTAAGTGCTTCTTCTATTCTTTTCAGCTCAATTTTGGATACATAAGCAACATTCATACAAAACTGATTCAACTGTCTTCTTGTGGACACTCCTCTTGAAATATCTCCAATTATGTTGTCAGTGAAGACATTTTTTTGGCACTTTCCATTCTTTAGTCGATTCAGTTCTAGGAGAGTCGATTTGCTTTTCACAGTTTTCTTTATTAGTTGTTTCTTCAGGCTCTTCCTCCTCCTCTCCAGTTGAGTTTTCTTCTTCAGTCAATTTTCTGTTGTGTCCATACATGTAAGTAGTCTCAATACATTCATCAAATGCAATGTAGACAAATTCTTCAACACTCATAGTTCTCTTGTTGTACACACGATAAGCTTTGCTGGTTAGAGAGTATCCTATGAAGATTGCTTCATCTGCCTTGGAATCGAATTTGCCAAGATTTTCTTTCCCATTGTTTAGTACAAAGTATTTGCTTCCAAAGACACGTAAATGAAAGATACTTGGTTTCCTTCCCTTCAGCAGCTCATAAGGAGTTAGCTTCAATATTGATCTTATGATAGTCTTGTTCAGTACATAGCAGGTTGTACTGACAGCATCAACCCAAAAATACTTAGGCACGTTCCTTTCATTCAACATTGTTCTAGCAAGCTCTTCAAGGGCTCTATTCTTCCTTTCAACTATTCCATTTTGCTGTGGAGTTCTAGGTGCAGAGAAGTTATGTGATATTCCCATTTCAGGAAAGTAATCATCAAAGTCCTTATTCTAAAATTCTCCTACATGGTCACTTCTGATTGACTTAATCCTAAGGTCCATTGGATTCTAAATGACAGTAACAAATCTTTTAAATACTTTAAACGTATCATTCTTAGCAACAATAAAGTATGTCCATGTATACCGAGAGTAGTCATCAACAATAACTAGTCCATAAGAATTTCCACCAAGGCTCTTTACTCTTGAAGGTCGAATAGATCCATGTGTAGTAGCTGTAGAGGTCTTGAATTCGACATTTCTCTTTTGCTCTTGAATGACTGTCTAGTTTTCTTTCATTTTTGACATGCATCACATAATCTTTTTGATGTATAGCGAATTTTAGGAAGGCCACTCACTAGATCCTTTGAGACCAATTTATTCAATTGATTCATGTTGATATGAGAAAGTCTCTTATGCCAAAGCCAAGCATCTTCTTCTATAGTCATCAGGTAGACCACTGAGTCAAATGACGTTTCCTTGAAGTCGATTACATAAATGTTGTTGAATCTTTTTCCCACCAATAATTGTTCTTCCGTTGAACCGTCACTGAACAAGCAGTATTTAGGCTCAAAGGTGATCTTTAGACCTTTGTTACACAACTGACTGATACTGAGCAAGTTGTGCTTTAACCCTTCAACAAGAAGAACATTTTTAATTTCATAAGATGAAGGAGTTTTGATTTTACCTATACTGATGATCTTCCCTTTGTTGTTGTCTCCATATGTAACATGACCTGTGGTTTTGTAACATATATTTGAGAACTTTGTAGGATCTCCTGTCATATGCCTCGAGCATCCACTGTGTAAGTACCAAGTAGAACATTTTACCTCTTGTTTCAGATTTGTTTCAACAACTTTAAACTTTGCCATCATGATTAATTTATCATCGCAAATTGTTATCTTCTTCTGAACACTTTGGCCATTCTTTTCGTTTAGAAATCTTGTGAATCTTCTAGAGAGAAGATTTATTCTCTGTGATCCAGAATCATATTTCTCACCATACGTTGCCTTGTTTTTCAAGTTTCCTATTTCAAGAGATTCATAAAATATGTTAGTAACAAAATTTGATTTCTCATTGCAAACAACTTATACTAATTCAATTTTGGATTCACATATCCTTCTAGTATGACAAACAGAAGCCATTCCCAGGTATATAGTCGATTCAAGAAAAACAGAAGTCAACTAGTTTTTCAAATATCTTATGAAAACCAGTTCTGGTGCCAATTGTTGGAAAATAGGTAGGCTTCGTTTCAACACCAAGAGGGGGGGTGAATTGGTGAAGTTTCAAAATCAGAGTTTTTTTAAAATCTTTTTCGCAAAGTATTATCCTTTTCAAAGTTTCTTGAATCAGAAGGAATGAAAATTTTAGTTGCAACGGAAAGTACTAAGTAGCCTACAAAAATAGTAAAGTCGACTAAATGTAAAAGAGTAGGGATAGAAAATTCAAACGTAGGTTTTTATACTGGTTCGACCTCAATGCCTACATCCAATGTCCTTCCACAATCTGGAAGCAAATGCACTATAATGGTCAAGGTTTTTACAACAACGCTTTTATAGAGACCTCCACATCAAAAATATAAAACACCTATCTAACCCTCTAACCAAAATATAGGCAATACAAACAACAAAGATCTGCAGCAAGATATCCCCTCTTCTGCAATCTTGAACCCACTTTCAACAATCCTCAAAGTGTCCAGACTCCACGAGTCAACCCCCTGTAATCACAATAGATACAACAGCAAAAATCTTTACATAGATTGAGAGAAATCTTGATCAGCAAGAAAGCACCGAAATATGCAGAGTATGATTAGCTAGTAAACACATAAATCTTTCTCCTTCAAAGAACCTCTTCAAAGATAGATCACCACGGTCTTCTTGATGAGTTCTTGGAGCAAATTCTCAGAGATCACGATCTGTAAATCACAAATGAAAGTGGTAGATTATCGAAAGTCTTAGTGATAAACTAAGGCACGTCTATTTATAGTTTTCTATAAATCAGATGCAGTTGACTATCATCAAACTGATTTTGCATTTTATACAGTTGACTATCATCAATGTAATAACTAACTTTTGAAAATATAGCCATTACTGTTCACAACATAACAGAATTTCAAACAAATAAACTGACTAAGTCGAATTCACTGCGCATGTAGTCGACTTACGCATGTCAGCACAGTTTGAAAAACTTTTTAATGCAAAATCACTCACAACACTTCTTTTGAAAGTTTGTGCATGGTCACGAGTCTTAATCGACTTACCTCAAAATGAAGTCGACTTAAAACTTGCAGTCATGTGATGACAGTCTAAAAACCGTTATTTTCATGCTTAAATTTGATATCAAAACACACCCTTTATAGCTTAGAATGAGCTTAGAATCAAGTAAAACACTTAGTTGAGTCACATGAGAGTCAAAAGTTGGTTTTTAGAGATATTATGCTTGTTTTGCATGGTTTTGCAGGGTTTTGATTAGAATTGAAGATGGAAGTGAAGTAGGAAGGACTTAGACTCAAGGAAGAAGGAGAAAAAGGAAGAAAAGAAGAATCAATGCACTGCTCAGCGTCAAAATCCCAGCGTTGAGCGCCAATGTCTCCCACCCAAGCGATGCCGCTGAGGGTCCAGGCGATTAGAGGCAAACCGCTGAGCGGTGAAATAGACCGTTGAGCGGTGGTGCGATTAGAGGGAAACCGCTCAGCGGCCAAATTAGGCACTGAGCGGTTGTCTGCTGGGCTTGGGCTGAAATTTATTTACTTTTATGCGTTATAAATAGCCCAAGTGCGATCTTCAGAGTATTCTTTTGGCAAGCAGAGAAGTCCAGAGCTATTCTATACTCCTTGGATACGGTTTCTTGGATGCTTAGGCTCCAATTTATCAAATCTAGGGTTTACTCTTTCATTCTTTGATTTAATTCCATCTAGTTTCACCATGTCTATGGTGAACTAAACCCTTTGTTGTTGGGGAACAATGTAATCTTTTGAAACTCTCTTATATTGAAATTCTTGTTTTATTCATATGCTTGCATATGCTTTTATTATCAATTTTTGGGTTTCTTATCTATGCTTAAAGCTTTTATCGTTTAACTCATTCGATATAAAGATATTTGCCTTTGTCGATACGGGGACGTACGGGGAAGTCATGAACTGATAGGAAA
>CP144697.1:3943995-4143995 GCA_036885675.1 Vigna mungo | reverse complement strand
TGAGGATCGACTTACCTCAATATTCTATTTATTCACATTCACTTGAAAAAAAATTTCATAAATAAAATCAAGATTTGGTGACACTTAATGCACCAAGACTATAATATATATATATATATATATATATATATATATATATTCTCTTTTTATTTTCTATAGTAAATATTGAACTTTTTTATTTCAACGTAACTTTGATTATATGCATTTCAGATTTATAAGGTTTTTAATAGTTTCTATCTTTGACATTGATTGATTTGAATATACATCTTAAATTGAATACGTGTTGTAAGATTATTCGACGCAGCCTAATACTCTGCACTAATGTTGATGGCCCAATTGTCCTCAGCCCAAAAAACCTTTAAGACGTTTTGGTAAAACGTAAACGTCATTTAGACGAAAAGGGAACCCGCGTTAGAGGAGAGAGAACGGAGCATTGAGAATTCCACAACGGCAGCGACGGCGAGATCTTTCGGTGAAGGCACCAGTGGCCGGAGACGAAGAAGACAAAGTTGATCAGCGTAAAGAGGTGAGTAAGAAAAATGTATACTTTTATTATTTCTGAATGTTTCACATACATGAATGATATTTCTCTTCTACTCTAAAAGGAAGAACTACTATATGAATATATAGAGTTCGAAGGGGGGAAAGGTAAAAAGGGGAAAACGAAAACCTAACAAAACCGAACACCACGTAACTGTCTTCATGACAGTAACGAAAAACCGATAAACCTCAAAAGCCTCCCCTCAAGCTAGACGGTGTATACTCATCAGTCCAAGCTTGGGAACAATAGTTCGGAACTTGACGCGGTGAGGGAATTTAGTGAAGACATCCGCCAGTTGCTCGTCGAATCGAACGAGAAGGAGAGAAGAAGACCCTCTTGAATCTTCGCACGAACAACATGGCAATCAAGCTCTATGTGCTTGGTGCGTTCGTGAAAACTTTGATTATGGGCTATATGTCTCGCGAATCTGTTGTCACAATACAAAACTGGGATCCCGGATTCTTCTATCTGAAGGTCCTATAGAAGATAACGAAGCCACTGTATTTCACATACAGTGGCAGCAAGTGCACGGTATTCAGCTTCTGTAGATGATCTGGAGACCGTCTTTTTCTTTTTAGACTTCCAGGAAATGAGAGATGATCCAATAAAAACACAGAAGCCAGTGGTGGATCGTCGAGTATTGGGACAAGTGGCCCAATCAGAGTCACTAAAACCTTTTAGTTGCATAGGAGAATCTGCAGCAAAGAATAATCCTTGGGATGGCTCGAATTTGATGTACCTGAGAATGTGTTGAACAGCACGATAGTGATAACTAGTGGGAGTTTGCATGAATTGACTAAGAAAATTAATTGTGAAACACAAATCGGGTCTAGTATTTGTAAGGTAGAGCAACTTCCCTATTAATTTTCTGTAGGGAGTAGGATCATCAAGGTAGCTGTCTGTTTTATATAGAGGGCTGGTGTCACTTAGGAAAGGAGTGGTAGACGGCTTGCACCCAAGCATCCCAGTTTCCTCAAGTATGTCTAGAGCATACTTTCTCTGAGATAAGTGGATGCCCCTTTTTGATCTGGCCACTTCCAGTCCAAGGAAATACTTGAGTTCCCCTAAATTTTTTATGTGAAATTTCTTGTGTAGTAACTCCTTTATGTAATTGATTTCCATCATAGAGTTCCCTGCCAAAACAATATCATCCACATACACAAGCAAAGCAGTAAAACTTGTAGGTGTTTTCCTTATAAACAGAGAATGGTCAGATTTTGATTGGATATAATATGCAGATATTAGAAACGTTGATAGTTTTTCAAACCACTGCCTACTGGCTTGTTTCAAGCCATATAAAGATTTAGTTAGCTTGCAAACTTGTCCTTTTTGGATGTTCAAACCTGGGGGTGGTTCCATATAGACCTCTTCATTGAGATCTCCATGTAAAAACGCATTATCTACATCAAGTTGATGTAAAAACCAATCGTGTGAGGCAGCTAGAGCTATGAGCAATCTGAAAGTAGTTAGCTTGGCCATAGGGGAAGATAATCAATTCCTTCCTGTTGGGTGTATCCCTTTGCTACCAACCGAGCCTTAAGTCTTTCAATGCTACCATCTGCTTTATACTTGGTCTTATACACCCATTTACACCCTATGGGGGTTTTTCCTGAAGGCACCTGCACTAAAACCCAAGTCTTGTTATCCTGCAAGGCTTTAATTTCCCTTTCCATAGCTTCCACCCATTCAGCCATTCCTTTAGCTTCATTATAAGATTAAGGTTCCTTGTTTCCAGTGATAGCCAAGGTATATCTTAAGTGTTTCTCTGTCAAATTGTCACAACATAATATATTAGAAATCGGATAAGGAGTCTTAAAATTGTTTTTCACAGTCAAGGATTGATTGACCTAGTGAACATAGTCCTTAAGGTATTCAGGTGTCTTTCTAGGTCTTTCAGATCTTCTTTGCTTACGAAACTCCTGATTGTTTTTTGTGCTGCCACTATCTTCTCTGTTATCATAGGTCTGCTGTATCTGTTCTTCATTATCAACATTAAGTTGAGTGTGTCTGTCATTGTTGATGATACACTGATCTCCCAGGAGATTGTTAAGAGAATCTGCCTTGTCTTCTTCACTGTCAGGGTTTCCAGCATTTCCTTGTTGATTTTGGTAGGGGAATATGTCTTCATGGAAGGCAACATTTCTGTTATAAAGAGTTCTTTGGTGTTCATGTCAAGCACAATATAACCCTTCATACCAGATTTATATCCTAAAAACATACCTTTCCTAGCTCTAGCATCGAGTTTACCTCTATTGTTTTCAAGTGTAGAAGCAAAACACAAACATCCAAAAGATCTTAAGTCTAAATAAGTGGGAGGTAGATTATACAACAGATCATGAGGAGGCTTGTTATTTAAAATGGGAGTGGGTAATCTATTTATTAGGTAAACAGCATATCCCGCAGCATAGGACCAGTAAGCATTGGGTATATTAGATTGAAAAAGAAGGCTACAGGCCACATTAAGTATATGTTGGTGCTTCCTTTCAACAACAGAATTATGTTCAAGTGTCTCAACGCAGCTTTTTTGATGTATAATTCCATGTGAATCGTCAAAATTCATACAATTGAATTCAGGTCCATTATCTGATCTAATGATCTTAATCATTTTGTTAAATTGATTTTTGATCTTAATAACGAAGTTTTGCAATAAGTCTCTAGCTTGCCCTTTATTGTTCATTAGAAAAATCCATGTATGTCTGCTATAGTCATCTACTATAGTAAGAAAATACCTATGCCCATGAACATAAATAGTTTTGAGAGGACCCCATATATCACGATGTATAAGATCAAAACATTCAGTAGTAACAGAAACACTTAGTAAAGGGTAACCTGTGCTGTTTAGCATAATGACAAGTGTCACAAACAATATCGACACCCATTTTGATATAAGGAATAGTCTCACATATCTGTTTAACAACCTTTTGTCCAGGATGTCCTAACCTAACATGCCACATATTAATATCAACACTCTTAAAAGAAAATACAGAATTCGTAATACAACTTGAATTGTAATTTGGAAAAGCTTGTAGATAATAGAGGCCTCCCCAAGAGTTAGCACATCCAATCATCTTCAAAGTATTGTTCTCCCTTATCTGGCAAGTCTTAGAAGAAAAAATTAGGCTACAATTCAAGTCCTTAATAAGATTTTGGACAGAAATTAGATTAAAACAGAAGTCAGGAATGTAAAGAACATTAAAGATGATAAACTCTTTTGTGAACTACACTGTTCCAGCATATTCAGTAGCACCAGTATCTATAATCCAGGAGAAATTACCTTTTTCATTTTCAGCATTGTTTCTCTGGACTTGGTTAATCTCGTGAGTAGATTCATCGCTTTTATCTATCATTTTGAGCAATTTTTCCATTTGCTCAATGGTGAGAGAATTTAGAATGTTACCATTATTGGTCTGTTGAATGTTTTGAACCCCTTATGTCCCATTATTGTTCGAGCAAGTATTTGCAGAACTTCAATCATTTCTTTTCTCAGAATTATTGTCTCCCCTTTTGTACCAAGGAGGATAACCATGCTTTGAATAGCATTCGTCCATAATGTGATTCATTTTGTTGCAAAATGGACACTGCTTTCCATAGTTAGGATTTCTGCCTCTACCTCTTCCTTGTCCACGTGATCCAGGACCTCTTCCTTGATTTCCTTGATTTTTCCAATTCTGATCAGGCTTCCAAGAACTGCTTCTGTCAGCAACATTAGCCAAAATCTTGATTTCTGCAAAGACTTGTTTTTTTTTTGCCTCTCTTGTTGCATAAAAAGAGAAAAGACACGGTTAATGTTGGGAAGAGGATCCATCAACAGGATCTGTGTCCTTACAGTGTTGTAGGAATCATTTAGCCCTTTGAGGAAACATATCACGTGTTCAACTTCCCTGTACTTCAAAGAACATCTGGAACAGCTGCAAAGAGTAGGACATGTGCATGTGGGTATGGGTCTTAAGGACTCTAATTCTTCCCATAGAATCTTTAGGTCTGTGAAGAACTGATTAACTCCTATTTCTCCTTGTTTTATGGAGTGTATGTCTTGAAGTAAATAAGATATCTTGAAATAATCCCCCTTTGAAAAATGTTCTTTAAGCTCATCCCACAATTCTTTTGCCTCTTCCACGTATATGACGCTTTCAGCTATCTCAGGGGAGAGAGTTTTTGTTATCCAAGATAGGATCATCATGTTGCACCTCTCCTAAGCATCAAACAGAACATTCGTTCTTTGCGGTTTCTTTATCATACCATCAATGAATTTAACTTTATTCCTGGAAAGTAAGGCACATCGCATGCTCCTGCTCCATGAGGAATACTTGTTGTCGTTCAAAACTTGAGTAATCAAGGTGAGTCCAGGATTTTCACCTGGGTGTAGATAGAAGGGGCTAGATGGGTTGGATGACTGATCCTTCTGTTCCATGAAGAAGCCCAGAAAAGCAGTCCAAGAAGATCTTCAAGAAAATAGCAGCGAACAACGGAAGCAGAGCAGGCACTAGACCTGCTCTGATACCATATTCGACGCAACCCAACACTGTGCACTAATGTTGATGGCCCAATTGTCCTCAGCCCAAGCAACCTTTAAGACATTTTGGTAAAACGTAAACATCATTTAGACAAAAAGGGAACCCGCGTCAGAGGAGAGAGAACGGAGCATCAAGAATTCCACAACGGCAGCGATGGCGAGATCTTCCGGTGAAGGCACCGGTGGCCGGAGACGAAGAAGACAAAGTTGATCAGCGCAAAGAGGTGAGTAAGAAAAATGTATACTTTTATTATTTCTGAATGTTTCACATACATGAATGATATTTCTCTTCTACTCTAAAAGAAAGAACTACTATATGAATATATAGAGTTCGAAGGGGGAAAAGGGAAAAAGGGGAAAACAAAAACCTAACAAAACCGAACACCACGTAACTGTCCTCATGACAGTAACGAAAAATCGATAAACCTCAAAAAAGATAATACCTTTTTCTTTGTCTTTTTTTTTTATCTCAAAAGGTCTTTTTCAACTAAGAGATCAATTTCTAAATTAGTTCGACTTCTTATCTAATAACCTTCCAAACTAAATATTTTTATTAATCTAGTGACGTGTAAAAATACAGTTTTTTTTATCTTATGATCTAAAAGGGAAACTTTGACAATGAAAATAATTTTGAGCTATATTAATTATATAATATAATTATGATTAAATAATGAAACTTTTGCATTTTATACAAGTGTTATTTTTACAAAGTATTACAAAGAATTATGTATTTGTAGCTCTTTGAAAAGTTACTTGTAAGTAATAGGGTCAAATGGGTTAGAATTCATGGGTCAATTGGGTCCATCATAGATTCGGACCAGGTTGGGTTTGAAAAACATAAAATTATTTTAACTCAATTCACTTAAAACTCGGGTCACTCGGGTTGAATCCGTGGTAAGCGGGGTTGAATCCGTTGTGATCTGGGTTGACTCACCAACTCACCTAGTTTAATTTAATTATTTTTTGTTTTTATTCAATATTATTTGTTAACATTTTTTTTATTGTATTTTAAATGCAAATAAAGAAAAAAAAAATGTTTCAAGAGAGTAAAATATTATAAATTTATCCATTCAAGATTCTAATCTTATAAATGGATAAGTGATACAAAAATTATCAATATTATAAACTTATTTATTCGCTTTTTGAGTTTGCTTTTGGATTACATTTGAGTTGTATATTAGTTTTGTTTTATTTTGAATTGTCTTTGGAGTTTAACATTACTTTAGAGTAAAATTAATTTAAATTTGAATTATAAAAAAAATGTAATTTTTTTGGATTTTTTTTTTAAAAAAAATTGTAATTAAATGAGCCTGTGATCCAACCGATTTAACCCACCAACCCGTGATGGACCAAGCCGAATTCGAATTTTTCGACTCGCTAATAAATGAGTTGGGTTGGGTTGGCTCACTAAGTGGCCAACCCGTGGTGGGCCGGGCCGGGTGGCCTGTTTTGACAGCACTACTTGTAAGGACTATTGCACCATTTCTCTTACTTCTTCTATACGTCTTAGTGCATACTCTATTTCTTTATTTATCTCACAGGAATACCACGGAGGAAATATAAAGAGAATATTATACCAACCAAGTTACCTTAAGGATTACGTGGTCACTAACTCCACTATTGTAAAAGGGGAAATCTGTTAAAAAGGAATGATTGGAAATATTCTCTATATTTTACCTATTATTATTAGCTTATGATTACTACAAGGTGGGTTACCAAAGTGCTTATATAGCATAGTGATGTAATAAAAAATGGACACCAAACATAGAAAAGTATTCCTTCTTCTCTAAAAAATTCTTTTTTCTTTTTGTTATTCCTTTTTTCTATCTATTGCAGTACCTTTCATTTGGTGCTTTTGTTAAGATACTCCATGGCTTAATATTCTTTTTTTACTTATGAGCTTTCAGCACTTCATACTAAACTTGAACAATTACTCATCTCTCATGCAAACCATTTTAATACACTGTATGACCTTGCAAATTGAACCTCCATCCTTGAGACCCAACCCCATTACCACCACTTCACACCTCTCCCTAAACCTTTAAAATTTGATCCCCGCCACCCCCCCCCCCCTTCCCTACCCCACACCCAATTTTTTTATTATCACCACACACCCACTAACCAGCAGATTCAAATCTCCTCCTTCTACCTTGAAGGTCCTGCTTTAGCATGATTCTACTGGATGTTCAACAATGGTTTACTATAATCCCAAGACACCTTTCTCCATGCTTTAGAGCTCAGGTTTGCTCCATCCAAATTTGAGCATCCAATAGCTTCTCACTACAAACTTACCCAAACCAACAACCTTCAAGATTATCTCTCCAAATATGAGACCTTAGCCATCCGTTTTTCAAATTACCAACCAAGCTTTTACCTAAGTTTGATAACTCTCCATTTTTCCCTATCTTTCTATGTTAATACTCTTCTTTTAAACTAGTTTAGCTTTTACCTTTTTAGAATTAAGGTAGATTAGTATAAATAGGGTAAAAATAGGCTTTTGATAGAAATAATGTCAATTTTCTCTTTTTAGTTAAATAAAATAGGTTTTTTAAATAATTAGGTATTTTCTCTTTTAGAAAAAATATTCAGAAAAAATAAATAAATAAATAAAACATTTTGTTATTGTAGACTTTTATATTGTTTTATCCATTTAATTTATTCTTTGTGCAGACATTGGGCCTTGGTCTTTTTGAATTGGAAGTAAATTGGACTGTTGTTGCTACGCTACTGGCTCTTGATGAGCTGAAGCCTGCTTTATCTAGACTTTAGTGAACGATGCATTTCGGTGTTGGAGTTGTTGTCTTTCTTCAGTTGATGTTGTGCGTTTTGAGTGGATTTGAGTGGAGAGGAAAGGAACTCGGCGAGACTGATTTAGGCCAACGTTTAGGCATGGGCTGAAGCCCCTTTTGGTAGTTAAATAAAACGCAACATTTCATGTTGTGTTGATGGCAAATTTCAGGGATTCAAAGTTGCGCTTCATTTATTCAAATAGTCTAGAGCAATTGAAAGTCTTTCCCAAAATTCTCTCAACCCTCAACCTAGGGTTCGTCAGCGAGAAGAAGAATTGTTGTAACGAAGCATTGAAGTAAGCTCCAAAGCCCAAAAGGAAGACAAACCAGGAGCTTTGCGGCCAAAAAGGAAGCCAGTCCAAAAGCTAATCGAAACAAAATCTTGATCATAGGCGTACGAAGCTCAAACGGTTGAAGAACTAGGACAGAGTCAGTTGAAGAATGCTCGAGAAGCTTCCAAAGTTAGTTGGTGGTTCCTCCCCCTTTCCCCTTTTCTTTTTCTTTTTCTGCCTTTGAACTTTCCCTATAAAAGGGAGGTTTTGTAACGTAGTAGACACAAGTGGTGGGTGATAGACACCATTCTTAGGTTTAGACATGCACTGGTGACAAACGGTGTACTTTGCTTAGGTTTTCCAATTTCTTGCTCTAGTTTTAGAATTTCCAGCTTTCGTAGGGTAGAAACTTTGATTCTTGCACTAGGGTTCTTGGATTTTCCATTGGGTGACAGACATTAGCTCTCTGAGAAACTATGGTATCTTGTAAATTTGAATTTACTTTTCAATAAAGCACTTTTATGTTCAATTTTAATACGCTTTACATATGATTGTTACTTTGCCTTTTAATTCCATTTACTGTACTTGTACTTTTATTGATTCTGCTTAAGTTTTAGATTCTTGCATTGATTCCATTCTTTTGATACTTGTTTTGAATTTCATGATGTTTTCATATTAGAGTAGATGTTTTGATTATGATATTAGATTACTTTTATGATGCTTGTGATGAGTGCTATGACATATTTCTGGATTGTACAAATACTGGGTTGATGAATTGAGTGAGAGTCACCATTTCGAGTTCTGAAATATGGACTCAAAGACCCCAAAGTGGGCTTTATGTTACAGGATGTCTTCTTGAGAGTGACTGACCCTTTTTGTCAATTCAATGTTTGTTAATTCTAGAAAATGTCTTTACCTAAATTCTATGTTTCAATTCTATTTCAGTTTTTTTCTGTTTCGATATTATTGTTTCAATTAGAAATTTCTTTTCAGAGTTTGTATCACTACTTCTGATGGAAGCGACTCCGCACTTCAAGCGAGAGTGCTCCACGATTCGGAAGGGACGCATCGGAATGGAGAAATGAAGGATGTTTTTGGTGTATGCCAAGTGTTTGTGAAATGGTTCAGTGGAGGTTGGATATGAGTGTGTAAGGTTTCTCAAGCTTAGAAGGTCTTCCAAAGGGGAAGGAAGCTAGAGGAAGAGGTGTGAAATTAACACTAGAAGGTGAACTCTGAAAGATAAACCTGGATAAATCTCAACAGTATTTCTTTATCCAATTCAAAGTTAACATTGACATGGAGAAGATCCTCTCTTTTATAGGTGAAGAGAGGACTCCATTTCAAACTTTGCTAAGCTTCTAAGAATCATAAATGAAGTGTGCTGGAGAAGCTAAGGAGCTTGGGACACAAGGTTCAACCAAGCACACAATAAAAACGTGTAAAATGTGTAAAAGATGTCAAAAATGGTTGAGCGCACTGTGCAAATGGCTGAACGAATTTACAATCCGGAAGCCAATTTCCTTTGTTATTCCAATCCAGAAGGTAACTCTTTCAATTCGGAAAACACCCTTTTTCTTTAATCATACATCATTAATTAGTTTCTCATATCAGATTTCGTTTTGCATTTTCTTTCCCCACCTAGTTTTAGTTTTTAGTAAATAAATAATTAGGCTTAATTCTACGATTCTATCTTAATAAGTACCAAGTCCTTGGATTAGACCCTAGGTTGCCCCTATATTACATTAGTGGAGAATTTAGGTTTGTTGAGCTTTAGTGCGACCAAAAAGCCTTTCAACAAAGTTTCTTTCTCTTCAGCCTCAAACCCCACCTTCGATGAGAAGTTACAGCCCAATAACCACCAGACCTTCCTCATGCCATTGCTTTTACCAAATTTCATGATGAAAAATCCCCAACTCACAACCATTGTTCAACTGACTTGGTCATACAATCCCTTCCTTCTCACCTCCTACAAATAGTACAACTATTTCCCCAAACCTCTCCCTCCACTTCTCTCAATACCCTTAACAAAACTCCCAATTAAACGACTTACAGGAGTAGATATGCAAACACGAAGAGAGAAGAATCTTTGTTTTAATTGTGATGAATGTTACACAAAAAGAGAGGAGAGGGGAGGGGACGGAACATTGTTGTAAGGCACAATTCTTACTCCTCACTACTTATGCCTCAAAGAAGCTTGATGATGATGTACTAGCAGAGGACCTCCAACCAACTGAGGAAGCACAACAAGAGGCAAGGCTCATTAGTCTCCAAACCTTCTCTAGTCAATATACTCGAATGAAACTTCGAGCTATAAGATCTACCAAGGGCTATGGAGTCCAAATATTGGTTGACAGTGGGGCAACCCATAATTTTATCCAGCATAGAGTGGCCTGGTTTCTTCACTTATCTACTCATCCCACACCAAGCCTTTCTGTGTAATGATAGGTAACAGTGCATTTTTACCTTACTCTTCCTTCTACCCTAATGTTAATCTCACTTTGAAAGTCTATTGGCTTTCCGTGATTACCCTTATGTAATGGATTACAATGGACCACACATGAGATTCACCTCACCTATTTCTTTCCACTAGCTACGACATCTGCACAACACCAACAAGGTTAAGGTCATCTTTCAACTTACACTTGACTCCAATCCTCTTCCCCCAACAATCACAAACACATCCCAACCATGTTCCTCTTTTCCCACCTTTAATAAACCATAGATACAATCCCTCATCTCATAATAGTTATCTCTCTTTGACATCATCTCCTTCAACAACCAAGGTTGCCTTTATGTCTTCAGTGTCTACAACTTCCTTAAGATGGGTGACAACTCTAGTAATGTCAACTACAACATAAAAATCCAATTCAATTTTATACAAATCAACAATAATAGTAGTGATTGTATAAAAAAATCCATAAGATCATTAGTGAATAATGCATTAAAATCATAGCACCTATTAGTAAGTGTATTCATATAATCCACAATGAGAACTTAAGTTTTCATGAATAGGTTTAATCTTTGCTCTAATATCCCTAATCTAAAATATTGGATAAAATTGGTCACATTGTGCTCTTAGAAAATACCTCTAGAGAAAAATCCAAAAAATAGCTATGAACTTCATATGAAAAATAAAATAATAAGTGCAGAATTATAAATTGCAAGACGTAAAGATTTCATAAATGAAACTGAAAAATAGAATTGAAAACTAAAAGAAAAAGGGGTTGATATGCATTGAAGGTTGAAAGTTACAAATGGGTTGAGATTACGTATACTGTCAAGAAATTGATTGCTTCTTGCTCACATTGTAGTCTTGAGCACCATAATCTTCACAACTTACTCCTCTCAATCCAGAAAACTCAAAATCTAAGAATTAATGAAATCTATAAAAGTGTAGAAAATAAATTCTCAACAGTGTTGTATGGGTCATGTCTTTCTTCTCTCTATTTTATCCTATTTAAAGGAAAGAAATACAAGGGATATTTGAAAACTAAGACTACTAAACTTCTTCTAGATTCAAAGTGTGTTGCAACCAACTTGGTTATTTCTCTTTACTAACTTCTTGGCTTCTCTAACTAATTGATTCGTCTTCAATGATTTTTTCCAACCTTTCCAAAATGTCTTGATGTATGCCACCTAGAATAAGTGATGTTGACCCTTCAGAAGGACTTGGCACCTTCCATGTATGGTTTGGTTGTCTTGGTAAACATCATAGTGTCTTCAATCTTCATCTTGCATCATCTGGAAAATACCATTTTAAACTCAAATTAATCAATATAGCACTTTCTCAACCGATCTAATATAGCACTTTCGTAAAATGAAAATATTTTACGTAAGTTATTGAATGCTCGGCCTTGAAATTGTTGGAAAACGGGTAGGCTTCGTTTCAACACCAAGAGGGGGGTGAATTGGTGAGGTTTCAAAATCAGAGTCATTTTAAAATCTTTTTCTTAAAGTATTATCCTTTTCAAAGTTTCTTGAATCGCAAGGAACGAAAAATGTAAGTGCAGCGGAAAAAGTAAAGTTAACTACAAAACCAGTAAAGTCGAAAAAATGTAAAAGAGTAGGGATAGAGAATTCAAACGTAGGTTTTTATACTGGTTCGGCCTCAATGCCTACATCTAGTGTCCTTCCCCAATTCGGAAGCAAATGCACTATAGTGGTCAAGGTTTTTACAACAAGGCTTTTATAGAGACCTCCACGTCAAAAATATAAACTCCTCTCTAACCCTCTAACCAAAATATAGGCAATACAAATGGCAAGATCTGCAGAGAGATATCCCCTCTTCTGCAATCTGCAACCCACTTTGAACAAACCTTAAAGTGTCCAGACTCCACGAGTCAACCCCTTGTAATCACAACAGGTACAACAACCACAATCTTTACAAAGATTGAGAGAAATCTTGATCAGCAAGCAAGCACCGCAATGTGCAGAGAATGATCAACCAGTCAGCACAGAAATCTTCCTCCTTCAAAGAAAATCTTCAAAGATAAATCACCATGGTCTTCTTGATGAGTTCTTGGAGCAAATTCTCAAAGATCACGATCTGTAAAATCACAAATGAAAGTGTTAGATTATGCAAAGTCTTCGTGATCAACTGAGGCACGTCTATTTATAGATTTCTATAAATTAGACACTCCTGTAGTCGACTAAGCTACTAATACAATCGATTGTCCTTAGACAGATATAACAGTTAAGTCAAATAGTAGCAGTCAACAACTAACAAACTGATTTCCATTTAATACAGTTGACTATAATAAAAGCTTTAACTAACTTTTGAAAATATAGTCGTTACTATTCACAACATAACAGAATTTCAAACAAAACAACTACCTAAGTCGGATCCACTGCGTATGTAGTCGACTTAGGCATGTCAGCACAGTTTGAAAAACTTTTCAATGCAAAATCACTCACAGCATTATTTTTGAAAGTCTATGCATGGTCATGAGTCTTAATCAACTTACTTCATAATGAAGTCGACATAAAACTTGCAGTCATGCCACACAATATAAGTTCATAAAAGTGCATGTGGTTTTCTTAATAAAAAACATGTATAATGCAGCCACAAATGATGTAGCAGATATAAGCTTAGATAATGTGCATTCACATATCAAAATCAACATAAAACATGTTCGATAAGATATCAATCAATAAGCAATAGAACATGTAACACATAGCAAAACATGTGTTATTGATAATGTGTTGTCATCATCAAAAACCAGAGTGAATAAAGCACTGTGAGATTAAGGTTAGCTAAACCAGTGCTTCCCTTATCAACAATCTAAAAAAAAAATAGTTTAAACAATAAGTTCTTCTCAAGTGTTATACTATATATTTGCTGCAACGTTTGAATGAAACTTCCTCTTTAATGAATAGTCATTTTATATAGGAAGTTCGATATTAGAAATTAAAATGCAACTGCAGGTTTTGTAAGAGAACCATTGAGAGAAAATAAAACAGTAAGTGCACAGATATTTTTATATTGGTTCACTTCAACTGAGCTACGTCTAGTCTCCTCTAACCTTAGAGGGTTCCAATATAATCTTCAACAAAATTACAACTGAGTAATCTCACCACTCCTAGTATCCCTAGATGTTCCTGGCATAAACCTGATACACCGTCTAGTAGAGTTTCACCCACTCTTAATTTCCACTAGACAATCCCGGTATCAACCTGATACGCTACTTAGTAATCCTTAACTCACCTAAATTAATCAACAAATGTTTGAATTCTCTTCAGAATTTGCAATCAATCTGATTGCTTACAAGTCGTTAGACGCTTACTCTCACAAAGAGGATATATGTTCAATATAATACAATACAAACTTGATGAGTGTTTATCTCTTTTTTCTATCTACTTAATAAATAGTAAGCTTATATTACAATAAAGCTTGAGAGTACTTGTCGACTCGAGCTTTTTATTCTCAAATATTCTCTTTGAGTTCTTGAGCTTTTTTGTGCTTTTCTCTCACGATATTTTCTTTTCTCTTGTATGTTTTTGTCTTCATAAGTTATCCTCATGATTTTTTCTTTGAATAATCTTATATTTAAAGGTTTCTCAAAAGATATCTGTTAGACTGAGCTTTTTGTCTTGAATCTTGTGTCTTCTTTGTCTTGTCATGTAAAATAACCGTTAGTTAAAGTCAACTTGTCAAAGCAAGCTTGCTTTTTTAGTACTTTACTAGAAGTAGGTTGTACAATTTTTCTGGCATGACTTCTTTTGGAGAGAACAACATTCCGTGAATGTCTTCTTTATCTCTAACGTCCACTTCTGATATATATATATATATATATATATATATATATATATATATATATATATATATATATATATATATATATATATATATATATATATATATATATATATATATATATATATATATATATATATATATATAATATGGAGCAAGTGGGTGCATGTAGTATGTAATTTGCAAAAAAGTATAATAGATATGCATGCAACAAATATGTATTTTCTCTTATCACGTTTGTTGTTTTTGAACATTGAGCATTTAATGACATTTAATGTTTGTTCAGGACTACAAAGTGTTCTTTACGTTTTCTACCGTTCGGGTAGCATTTTATCATTTAAGCTTCTTACTAAGATATCAAGCATTGATTGAATACTTCATCATTGGACGAAGTGAATGGTTTAGCTCATGGTATCGTCAGTTGTAAACGCTTTTTAAGATTCTGCTTTCTTTAGCAAGAGCATTTAGTGAGTTTGTCTTCTACAAGTTTTTTGGAATATTAATTAAAACTCTTAAAGGGCTTACCAAAAAAAAATTCTCAACAATATTACTTTCGTATTTATTTAAGATTTTGACTTATTACCGTTTGGTATAGCTTTTGCATTTAGCACAACTTTCATTGACGCTTTAACTTTGGGAATCATTTAGTGTTGCATCTAGTTTAAGCCTTAGTGTTTTTCTGAGACTTTCCTAAGTTACTAGGTTTCCAGAATTTTTAACTTATAACCTAAGTTTCAACTTTTCTGATATTCTAGTGAAAACATCTTTATATTCTCATTTCGTTTAATATTGTTTTGTTAAACTTCAAAACATCTGAGAGTATTTAGACATTTTAATCTTATAGACTATTTTTTCTTAACAACTACACTAGTCTATATAATACTACTTGGACTATCTACAAGACTTAAGACACTAAACTAAAATTTACTCTAAAATGCCTAATTTAGCAAATTTTTACTGAAAGTAAAAATTTCACTCAAAGAAATGAAAATTACATAAAAACTTAAAATAAAGGTAGTAAAGTTCCCAAAAGAAGTGTTCCTAAACCCTAAAACTAAACATGATTTGACACTTATCAAAGTTAAAGTGGAAAAACATAGAAATTAAATGAAAATTATGCAATTCTAGATAATTATGAATGACGCAGCTAAGTGGTAGAATAGAGATTGAGTCACAAAGAGCAAACCTTTTGGAAGAGAAAACCTCAAGCACTAAACCTGTAACTGAGCCATGAAGACTCTTTCTCCAAAAATTATCTTAGGAACTGAGCATCAAAGCATGAGACTTAGCTACAAAAGCAAACTCAAGTAGGAAGGAAACCTCTATTATTAAACCATAAGTGTCCTGTTGCACCGTCTTAGATAATTTATAAATATATAATTTCACTTCTATTTGAATTATCAAATTTTAAAGAATCTATTTAAAGAACTCTTCAAACGTTAACAAAAAAAAAAACTAAATTAACTAAAATTAACAAAAATTAGTACTTTTGAAAAACAAAATTAAGACTATATTCAATAAACTCAACAAAATAGGAACGTAATTAGTATTTAAGAAAAATAATAATAAAATAATAGTTCGTTTTTATACATAATTATACACTAAATAATCATACTTTTATTATATTTCTGATGTATCCAAAAAAACTACACAAATATATGTTTGCATTAAAATTACATTTAAAATAAATGTTTAAATGTAGTTATCTATTTAGAATGTATGGCCAATGAAATTTAAGTTATGCTTTAAAAAGTTAATGGTAAAAATATATGTTTTACTATTTATTATATAATTAGTTATAACATTTAATTAATATTTTAAAGAATTAAAATTTCTATTATTTAAAAAAATTAGATGTTTAAAATTTAATTAAATTGTAAATAAACGTTATCAAAGTGAATAATTTTAATAAAATAAAGTAAGAATTTTCTATATGAATCTAAAGAGGTGGATTCTTTTTATGGATATAAATTTAGGTTAGAATGCTAATAAACAATAGTTTTTTAAAATTATTTAAAACAACAAAATGAAAATAGATAAGAAGCTAAAATGAAAATTGATAAACGTCACATTTCCAAAGACATAAGATAAGCCTAAGAGTTTAAACACAAAAGGAAATAAAGACCTTTTGATAAAAACTCAAAAACTTTGGATTATCAAGAACCCATAAGAGAGAAAACCTCAAACAATTCTTTTTTAGCAAAATATATTCCGTTTCTACCTTTTGGTTGAGTATCTATTTACTTTGCATATTACACTTATTTTATAAACCTAGTCACGACCTTTTACATTCAGCCTAGTTACAATAGTCAAATAACTCCTATTAAAAGATCTCTCATAATCAATAATGAAATAATTATAACTTTCAAAAAGTAGTAAAATTCAACCCACTACTTACAAATAATGTTTTTTTTATAAATAATCATTATTAAATATTAAAGAAAGAAACGTTCCTGAAAAAATATTAATAATTGTCATTCCTTTATTTCCAGATAACACCCACCTTTGAAAATTTAAATGAAAAAACATTGGTAAATAACTCACAAATTGGATCCATGTTTGATCTTGATAAGGAAGAATGTCCACCCGGAACAGTTTCTATACAAAGAATGAAATATAATTTCTCTGAAGAAAATTTATTAAATGATGATATATTGATTAAAGATATTCCCGGTGTGAGTTATTATTTATGATTTTTTTTTTAAGTTTAAGTCATTTAATTTGTCTCTTAAATGTCAATATAAAATTAGGTATTTTTATTTGTGTTCATATTAAAGATTACTAATCTATAGAGTATTTAAAAATTTTTATTTATTTTTTCTTAATATCTATTTTATTTGAAATAATAATTTTATTATTTAATTTATGAGTTATAGATGTAAATAAAAAAATAAAATAATTAAAATAAATATAATATAATAATTTTATTATAGTAAGGAAAAAAATATCATGATTATTGGTTTTTATGAAAATAATTTTAAAAAACACATAAAACCGAACATAACAAAATTTCTAATTGATTTCACACTTTGATATCAGGTACTTCCAGCATTGTACGGTGATGGAAGGACCCATTTTTATACATCGTGGACGGTAAGAAGACGTATCATTATATTTTATTTAATCCTAATTTAATTTATAGAACTAAAACATGGAAGAGAATATACTTTAATAAATCTTAGGTATGGGTTTTGTTTATTTTCTTTTCACTTTTTTCACTAAGACAAACGGATGTTTGTCTCTTTGCATATAATAAACACTTGATAAAAGATTATAATTAAGCTTTTAAATAAAAATTAATTAAATAAAACTATTAAATAAAATATTATAAAACATCCATTTAGTAAAATAAAATATTATAAAATTCATCAAACAAAACAGATAATTAAATACATATAAAATATTAATACAATTATTTACTATCATAACTACGAGATTAGATTATCCCTCAGAATCCGATCGTCTAACCTGTTCGCCAAAGTCTTCCCTCCAGATACCGTGGGTGGTGACCTGCAAGAAAACACTCTGACGCTCAAGTTAGCTAGGTCACAAATCAGAGATGAGTGATTGTAATCGGGAAAAATTGCAGTACTTGGTCATTCATCACATATTTATAAGGTCTCTATCCGTAACTGTCATTAACTATCAATAATTACCGTATCCCTTATTTCCTTTTTGGTAACCATTGCCCATTATGGCCATTGAATGCCTTTTAACTCTGCTCTTCTCTCTACCTCCAATCTTCGTCCCCTACCGACCGGCCACACTCCTCATTCTAATTGCGACTAGGGTTTACCGATCGTCCATCTGTTCCTATCGTTATTTGAGCTTACTGACCGATCGTTCCCTCCCTTAACCTGCCGACCGCTCATCCTCTTGCACTACATAAGCCCCCTAAGCCCCAAGCGTTGTCAAAGGCGAAGGGGTTTAAGCGATGCAATGAGGACGTTGCAACTGGTCGCTTTCCAACCTCCAACCATCCCCCAAGTGAAAGGGTTCAACCATAAGGGTTTATCTACCATACGATTAATTTATATCCAAAGGCCAAGATTTCTCAACCTGTCAATCAAGGTGGATGCCGAAGAGTCACCTGTTTTCCACCCTCCGATTTATCCCATTGGATGGTCAGGATTCCTCCCAAAAAACGTCTTTTTCGGCTATAAATAGGTGGAGGGTCCCCTTCTCATTTGAGCTTTCTTCCCCTCTCTTACCCTGCTGTACCGATCGTGTTGTCACAAAGGTAATGTCGTCTTCTTCCTGGTCCACCGATGAGTCCGAGAGAGAAGGTCGGGGGTATACTGACGATGCGGCAGTTTCGTCTTCTTCGACCGTGTCTTCATCCACAAGTCCGTCTGGTTCCTCCAGTCATAAAGAGATCGTATATGAGGACCATGAACTTACCATAGACAATTCTTTAGAATGGACAAGTATAGTAATGCCACATCCAGTGCAGGGTTACGAATGGGCTCATCATGAAGTTCGTAACATTGTGCCTGCTTATATGACTTCCGCATCGGTGATGCAGCTATTAGAACAAGTAGATATACTATCCGATATCAGAGATGTTAATCACATATCCATCGTTGTGAGTCGTCCGAAAGAACGAGCTTGTCACGGTCGGGAAAACTATAACCTGGATTTCTTCTATGTTTACACAACACTGTTTCGAGATTTAGGCGTGCGACTACCCTTCTCAGAATTCCAAATGGGGGTTCTGAGAGAGTTAAACATATGCCCTGCCCAGCTGCACCCGAACGGGTGAGCCTTCATTCAGGCATTCACCGTGCTTTGTTCGGGTTTGCAACTAACTCCCACTCCAGCCTCCTTCCTTTATTTTTTCTGTACTAGACCTCACCCGAACAGATGTTGGGTATCGCTGCTTCCTGCAAAGGAAAAACAACTATTTACCTCCTTCAACTCTTCTTATAAAGATTTTAAAGCTTACTTCCTCAAAGTAGCCATCTGTGAGCCCGGGCGGTCAACATACTTTTTCGATGATGGCCGACCCAAATTTCCGTTATACTAGACCGAGAACCCCATCAGAATGGAATCCTGGAATAAGAGAATCTTGTCCAAAAATGAACTAGACGTGATCTGCCAGATCAATCAGTTACCCCGAAAGACCCCCTCTCGCAAACTCATCAATCTTCTCGGGTCCGACACTCTACGTGATAGAGTGTATGGTAAGTTTTCCCTTATTTTCTTCTTACCGATCGATCAATATTAACTTCTCTAAATTTGCTTCCTAACTGCAGAACTCTTTGGCGGAATGGAAAAGCATGAGAAATTTGTCTGTGCTATGACCCTTACTAAAGCTTCCTCCTCATCGGCTTCCAAAGCCCCCCCTGTCAACGCAGCTTTAAAGATTCATAACTCAGTGGAAGATGATAAACCGGTCTTCACCGTTGCTGTCAAACCCAAAGGAAAAAGAAAACCTGCTTAAGACAAGACTCCCTCCCCTTCAAAGAAAAGGAAATCCTCCAGCCCACTGCTCACCGGTCCTCTGGACCCCAATGTACACGTCGCCGAACGCCTTTAGTTTAACCTGACCGCCGAAGAAAAGAAACCATTTAAAGGGATGTCCCCTTCCGAAGCCCTTAACATGGCTTATGAGCTTGTAGCTCGAGCTAGAGTTTGCATGAACTACTTCGCTGGTACCGACAAACCTCTGTTAGTATCAGAGCTAGAAAACGCCCGGGCGGATTTAGACAATGCCCTAAAGGAGAACACCTCCCTTTCCGCCCGTCTCGAAAAGTTATCAAAATCTGCTGAGGAAGCCCAAGCCAAGGCTACTGCCGCTCAGGCTGCTGCCAAAAAGGAAATCAACCGCCTCAAACGCTCTGTTGACACCCTGACCCTTGACTTGCAAACAGCTAACTCCCGAAATGAACAATTGATTAAAGACAAGGATGCTCTTGCTGTTGAGCATGAGAAATTGACCGCCGAAAATCTTGCTCTGAGCGAAGAAATCTATATCGAACGTCAAACCGGGTTCGAACAAGGAATCGCCTAGTGCCATTACTTCTTTCAGACTCCTTTGGAGCATGATGGATTTGATGTCATGAAGATTTTGGTTGAAGGACAGCTGGTGGATCTCTCCTCTCAGATTTCCAATGTGGAACCAGAAGTTCCCGACACCACCGAAGAAGTTGTCCCCACTGGGATCCCAACCGTTCCCGAGTCCTTCGAATTTGACCAACCGCCCGTTCCCCCTACTACTTAGACTAGATTTAATGTTTTCGTTGTTTGTAATATGTTGAAACTTTAAATTTCTGAGAACCTTATGCATTTTTGAGTTTGTAATAGCATATCCTATGGGTATTATTTTGCTACCACACTGTATTGACTGTTTGATATTTGTCGTTGAATACCCCTATAATGTCATTTTCTCGAACGTGTTCATTCGTACTCCCTGCGAAAGTTATTACTCTAACTTCTTATGTAAGTCATTTTTCTGACTTCCCCCCGAACGGCTTTAAGCAGGAGTCATTTTTCTGACTTCCTGCGTAAAAGTGGGGATTTCTGAAGTCATTTTTCTGACTTCCCCTCGAACGAATTTAAGCAGGAGTCATTTTTCTGACTTCCTGCGTAAAAGTGGGTATTTCTGAAGTCATTTTTCCGACTTCCCCCCCGAACAACTTTAAGCAGGAGTCATTTTTCTGACTTCCTGCGTAAAAGTGGGGATTTCTGAAGTCATTTTTCTAACTTCCCTTCGAACGACTTTAAGCAGGAGTCATTTTTCTGACTTCCTGTGTAAAAGTGGGGATTTCTGAAGTCATTTTTCTAACTTCCCCCCGAACGGCGTTAAGCAGGAGTCATTTTTCTAACTACCTGCGTAGAAGTAGGGATTTCTGAAGTCATTTTTCTGACTTCCCCCCGAACGGCTTTAAGCAGGAGTCATTTTTATGACTACCTGTGTAGAAGTGGGGATTTCTGAAGTTTTCTGAAGTCATTTTTCTGACTTCCCCCCGAACGGCTTTAAGCAGGAGTCATTTTTCTGACTTCCTGCGTAAAAGTGGGGAATTCTGAAGTCATTTTTCTGACTTCCCCCCGAACGGCTTTAAGCAGGAGTCATTTTTCTGACTTCCTGCGTAAAAGTGGGGATTTCTGAAGTCATTTTTCTAACTTTCCCCCGAACGGCGTTAAGCAGGAGTCATTTTTCTGACTTCCTGCGTAAAACTGGGGATTTCTGAAGTCATTTTTCTGACTTCCCCCCGAACGGCGTTAAGCAGGAGTCATTTTTCTGACTACCTACGTAGAAGTAGGGATTTTTGAAGTCATTTTTCTGACTTCCCCCCGAACGAGTTTAAGCACTTCACACCACTGATCAACATGGAAACTTCCAACTTGCATTATTATTCAACTTTAACTGGTCTTGAATCCAAAACAAATTTCAAACTTCGAAACATTCCAAGTATATATTTCAACTAAAATAAAATTTTAAATGTGAGACATTCCAAGTATTTGGTATACTTCTTCCGTTCAGGTATTCCAATCTGTAAGCTCCGTTATTCAGACTCTCCCTTACCCTGAACGGTCCTTTCCAATTTGCTGCAAATTTGCCATGAGCAGATTCTCTTCGGGCTTCTACAGTTTTCCTCCAAACCAGATCTCCTTCTATGAAACGCCTAGGTCGAACTTTGGCATTGTACCTGCGCGCTACCAATCTTTTCTGAGCTTCAACCCGTACGGCCACTATCTCCCTTCGTTCCTGTAGAACATCCAAGTTACTTCTTAAGCCTTCATCATTTCTTTCCATATCGACCATCTGCTTGCGTAAAGTAACTTCACCCACTTCGACCGGTACCATAGCATCTGTTCCATATGTTAAATTGAAGGGGGATTTTCTTGTTGCCCCGTGCGGAGAACAGCGATATCCCCAAAGTACTTGAGGTAATTCATCTACCCATCCCCCTTTTGCTTCCCCCAGCCTTCTCTTCAACTCTTGAACAATAATCTTGTTCATTGCTTCGGCCTGACCGTTCCTCTAGGGATGTTCTACCGAGCTGGTAACCGGTTTAATTCCCAGCTCCTTATAAAAGGCAACGAGCTTTTTATCCACAAATTGTCTTCCATTATCGGTAATTACAGCATGAGGCAAACCAAATCTGCACACAAGTTTCCAAACGAACTTCTGTACTTGCGCTGCCGAAATTTTTGCCACTGGTTCGGCCTCCACCCATTTAGTAAAATAATCTACGGCTACCAGCAGAAACTTCATTTGCGATCGTCCGGTCAGGAATGGTCCTACAATGTCCATACCCCATTGAGCGAACGGCCAAGGTGATACAAGACTTTGTAACTCCGCCCCAGGTTCATGGGAAACGTTCCCGTGTTGTTGACATGACTTGCACTTCTGCACGAACATCTTGCTATCCTTCTCGAGCGTTGGCCAAAAGAACCCTGCTCTTAAAATCCTTGCTCTCAACGCCCGACCTCCCGTATGTCGTCCACAGACCCCTTGATGAAGTTCTCTCATAACATATTCTGCCTCACTTTCCACCAGGCATTTTAATAAAGGGTAGACGTAACCCCTCCTGTACAAATCCTCTCCCACCACACAGTATTGGGCTATTTTCTTCGCGTCCCCAGCCGCAAGCGTCCGTCCCTCTTCTTGCTCTCGGATTAACCGAACGATCTCCTGTCTCCATGTTTCTTGCCCTGAGGATCCCTCTATATTCAAACATTCAATAGTTGGCTCGATCAACACATGTCTTACCACCGAAGAGAACCCCCCCTTCTCGTTTCCACTCGCCAATTTAGACAATTTATCTACTCTAGTGTTCTCCGTTCGGGGTACATGTCTTAACTCAAAAGTACTGAACCCTGTTGCTAGTTTTTTCGCTCTATGGAAATAACGTTGCAACTGGCTATCTTTTACCTGAGAACTGCCATTCATTTGTCCTTCCACAAGTTGTGAATCCGTGTGGCACTTCAATCTTTCCACCCCTAAATCTTTAGCCAATTCCAAGCCAGCGATCAATGCCTCGTATTCAGCCTGATTGTTGCTAACCTTGAATTTAAAGATTAACGCTTGCTCAATAACTACCTCGTTCGGTCCTTCTAACACTACCCCTGCCCCTCCTCCTCTTTTGTTAGAGGACCCGTCCACTGATAATTGCCAACAGAACGGATCTTCACCGACCGGTAACTCCGCCGCAAAGTCTGCAAGATGTTGTCCCTTCACTGACCCCCTCGGCTCATAACACAAACCAAACTCCAAAAGCTCCACTGACCAACCTATCATTCGTCCCGCCAGATCAGGTTTCCGCAATATTTTAGCTATAGGATAATCTGTGCGGACCACAACCTGATGCCCCTGGAAATAAGGTCTCAGACGCCGAGCGGCGTATACCAATGACAACACTACCTTCTCAAGTTTTTGGTATCGGGTCTCCGCATCCTTAAGGATTCTGCTAACAAAATATATCAACTTGAACTCTGGAGTTTCTTGAATCAGCGCCGCACTTATAGCCTCCTCCGTTGTTGCCAAGAAAACCTGCAAGTCATGCCTAGAAACCGGCCAGCCCATTACAGGTGGTTGTGTCAGAATTTTCTTCACTTCCCCGAATACCCCTTCACATTGATCATTCCAACATTCTTGGGCCGTTCTCTTCATCGTTTTCAAAATTGGTTTGATACGCTCAGCCAGATGAGGTATAAACCTTGATAACGACGTTAACCGACCAACCAACCTTTGAACCTCTCTGACCATCTGAGGGCTTCTCATCTCCAGTATTGCCTTACACTTTTCTGGATTCGCCTCTATTCCCCGGGCGGTTAGCATAAAACCTAAAAATTTGTCGACTTGGACCCCAAAGGTGCACTTCAAAAGATTTAACCGCATATCATACTTCCGTACCTGCCCGAACACCTCTTCCAAGTCCCTCAGATGATCTTCTAAATATCTACTCCTTACTACCACGTCATCCACATATACCTCCATGCATTTACCTATCTAATTCTGAAAAACTTTATCCATTAAACATTGATAGGTAGCTCTAGCGTTCTTTAATCCGAACGGCATGACCTCGTAACAATAGGTGGCGCGTTCGGTTATAAAGGCTGTTTTTTCGCTATCTGGATGATACATTGGGATCTGGTTGTATCCCGAATACGCATCCAAAAAACTGAGTATTTCATATCCCGATACTCCATCAACTAAGGCATCAATGCTAGGAAGAGGATACGTGTCCTTAGGGCATGCCTTATTCAAGTCCGTAAAGTCCGTACACATTCTCCATTTATCATTAGACTTCTTAACCATCACCACGTTAGCCAACCACGTGGTGTACTTCACCTCCCGTATGAATCCTGCCTCTAGCAACTTGCACACCTCCTCCTCCACTGCCTTTCTTTTTTCTGCTCCCAACCTCCTCTTTTTCTGCGAAACCGGTCGGGCATCTTTGAATACAGATAATTTATGGGAAATTACATCGGGATGAATTCCCGGCATGTCAGAAGCGGTCCATGCGAACAAATCTTTATTCTGGACCAGCAACCGTCCGATCCGCTCCACTTGGTCTAACGACAAGTTTACTCCGACCATCGTCGTTTTCTCCTCCGCCCCCAATTGGAAAGGTTGAACCTCCCCCATCGGTTCTACCCGATTGTCCACTTCTACCCTAGGATCCAATTCTGCCAACGCTACCTCCGATCGTGACTCGGGTCCTCTTCCCGCAAAAGGCTTTACTTTTAGCCCTGCTGCATAACACTCCCTAGCCACCTTCTGATCGGCATTTACCGTCCAAATCTTCCCATCATCCGCTGGATATTTTAATGTCAAATGAGGAGTAGATACGATAGCCCCAAAAGCGTTTAAACACGATCGTCCCAACAATACATTATATGAAGTATCAGCATCTACCAACAAGAACCGCACCTTAATCTCCTTAGCACCCCTATCCACTCCAAGACTGACCTTAAGGTCCACATACCCGCAGGTATCCACCCGTTCACCCGCGAACCCCAAGATTTGTTCATGAAAAGGCATGACGATACCATCTTGTATATCCATCTGCTGGAATATTTTCCAGTACAAAATGTTTGTCGAACTTCCCTGGTCAATAAGGACTTTTCCAACACTGTACCGAGCAATGACCGGCGTTATGACCATAGGATCATCTTGGTTGGGATCTGGAGCATGAAAATCCTCATCCGAAAAAGTAATGGGTGGCATAGATCTGCGTGCGGTTTCGGCCCGGTTGACACTGTGCAAATTTCTAACATGTCTTTTCCTTGCCGCCGATGAAGGTCCCCCTCCAGCAAAACCTCCCGAAATGGTATTAAAGACCCCCCTTAACGGTCGGTCATCCCTTGCACCCTAACCGCGTGGTTGTGTTACCTGCGGGTTTCCTAAGTTCTCGGTCTTTCTCCTTGGAGGACGATTCCCATTATTGGTTCCAGCACCGCTCGAGGTTCCCTTTCTCTGTACAAACTCCCTCAAATGCCCTGCTTGGACTAGACTTTCCAGTTTGTCCTTCAAAGTTATGCAATCCTCCGTGGTATGCCCCATATTCTGGTGGTATTTGCAGTGCTTACTCTCATCTGCACCCCTCGGGGTTGGTGATCGGGTTGCAACCATCAGATCAGCTCTCAAAGCCTCCTCCATCACCCTCGCCCTCGGAGCATTCAGTGGGGTATGGTGTAAATACTGAGATATTCTGGGTACATCAGCATTTCTACTACCACTTCCCCCTTCCTCTCTATGTGGTCTTTTTTCTCCTCTTCTCTCACGTCCCACCTTAACCGATTGGGAAATCTCCTTCATCTGCCTTCCCTGGTGAGCCCTCCCTTCCTCAATTCGGATGAATCCTGCAAGCTTATTCTGCAACTCATCCATAGTTTGTGGTTCTTCTTCATAGATATAATCTGTGAGAGATCCAGGCCTCAACGCATTTGTCAAGGCACCCACTACCAAACCTTGATCAACATTTCTGACCTGCCTGGCCATCTAGTTGAAACGCTCCATAAATTCCTTGCAGGATTCTTCTCTTCCTTGTTTCATTCTCATCAGAGCTATATAAGTTAGACCCCGAGTCCTATTAGATGCATACTGCTGACTAAACAATTGCCTCAACGTAGCAAAGCTATCAATTGTCCTTGGTTGTAAAGAATGGAACCAATCTATTGCTTCCTCCTTAAGTGTCAGAGAAAACACTCTACACCAAACCAACTTATCAGACGAATACACCGCCATAGCATCCACAAAAGATCTGAGATGCTTCACAGGGTCTGCTAATCCTCCATACTTCTCAACAAACGGGAACACCCTATTCTCTGGCATAGCTGCTCGCATAACATTGTCTGTGAAAGGGTGAAGCCCTTTAGCTTGGTCAGGCTGCCCCATCGGGGGTAATTCGTCCACGTGCACTACAGGTCCTGTCACTTCCTAATCTTCCTCCGCACGGGGTTGATCGTCTATCCTCTCCACCGCGTGGCTTCCTCGTCCCCGCCCTCCTCCTCCTTGCTCTTGCCTACTCCCACGCCCCCTGTTCCTCCCTCTTCCATTATTCCCTCTGCCCCTATCTTTAGTTTTGCCACCCCTCCCCCTATTTACCGAAGCACGTACCACCTCATGAACACCATCGCCCTTCACCTCCTCATCATTCTCAGTATGAATTGTTTGAACATTCACCGATTGTACCGAGGGTTCTCCCACCCTATTCTCCCGTTCAGCCCTCAGCGCAGCTATTTCTGCCCGCATATCCAGCATCTGCCTCTGCATCTCCTGTTGTAATTGCAAATGCGCTTGTTCAGCCATAGTGATCGTCTTTAGGTAATTTTCACTCGTGCCCCACGGTGGGCGCCAAATGTTTTGGAGTAAGGTACGAGATTAGATTACCCCTCAGGATCCGATCGCCTAACCCGTTCGCCAAAGTCTTCCCTCCAGATACCGATGGGTGGTGACCTGCAAGAAAACACTCCGACGCTCAAGTTAGCTAGGTCACAAATCAGAGATGAGTGATTGTAATCGGGAAAAAGTGCAGTACCTGGTCATTCATCACATATTTATAAGGTCTCTATCCGTAACTGTCATTAACTATCAATAATTACCGTATCCCTTATTTCCTTTTTGGTAACCATTGCCCATTATGGCCATTGAATGCCTTTTAACTCTGCTCTTCTCTCTACCTCCAGTCTTCGTCCCCTACCGACCGGCCACACTCCTCATTCTAATTGCGACTAGGGTTTACCGATCGTCCATCTGTTCCTATCGTTATTTGAGCTTACTGACCGATCGTTCCCTCCCTTAACCTGCCGACCGCTCATCCTCTTGCACTACATACGTACATCTAGTAAAAAACTACATGAGTTTTTAAAAAAATTGAATTCCTATATACAACAACTAATGAAAACTCTAAACTACTCCATTGCTTCCTTGATATAAATTAATCATAATCTACCAATTTATAAATTAAATATGTATAATGTACAATAAATCATATATTCACACAAACAATTGATAATAGACTCAATTATCTGGATAGATATCTTTGACATAGGTTCTGAACATAGGTGTGTACTTGTAGTGGTATTTATGCTCTACATATTTATAAACAAAGGAGTTATCACTCTACCACTTACAAGGTTAGTCTCCTTCGCGCCTATGACCAATAGTCCAGTCGTTAGGATCTCTTGTAACTCTCACCACATAACTCGTTCTACTCTTTTCGAGTGTGAATAGTTAGTTGAATTTAGGATACCTCCTTTCTGACCCTCATATGTCAAGGCATATCAATCCTCCTCTAATTGATTCCAACCATTCATAACATCATAAACCCACCATCATATTAACATTTACAAGATCACACATGTAAAAAATACAAGAAAATATATGAACATAATGGTAGATTCTGTTAATCTTGCTTAGTGAGAATATATATTTACTCAATGAGTAGTGCCTAAAAGCACACTCGTCGAGTGGTCGCATAGCTCTCCCAATGAGATTATTACTGGAACTCACAGGCTTAAATTTTCACAAAATCGTCTAGCGAGACTTGTCTCGCCCAACCACTTTCAAGTCAATGAGCTCTCTGACTTTTCGCCCCTTTTCGCCCATGAAGTATTTTCTCGCCCAATGAGTCTACATAATTCTGCATAATGCAGATTTATGCTAGTCCAACCTTGTAATTTCAATCCAACAGCCAACAGAGATGCTCAATTCAAATTACATCACATTCAATGATTCAAATAACATCATCTGTAATACCAATCATACAACATTCTCAATTTCATCATGCAATTCAAGTAAACTAATTTCTAATCCTAATTTCAGTTCCACTCGCTAATTCTTATTCACACAGATCAATTATACAATCATTCAGGGAAAACACCATACAATTATCAATTACAATTTATCAATCACATGAAAACTAAGCAATTAGCTTTCCTTACCTAAGAAACATATTAAACTGATCAAGAACTCTTAAAACATCTTAAGCTTACAGAAAGCTCTATATGTCCCTAGAAACAACACAAACACTATCAAAACATACCTAAGTTTACTGATCAGCAAAGACTAACAAAAAGAACTCAAACACTACATACTAGCCAAAAAGGACCACATGAAGAAAGAACGAACAAACCAAGAAAATGGATAGGAACCACCTTACTCTAATAAAGAAATTGATTGGACAAAAATAAAGAACTCGTTGTGAGGATCATGTCTTCAATTTTCAAATAAATGAGAGAAAAACCTAAAGAAAATGGAGAGAGCTCTACATAAAAGGTTTTTAGAAAAAGTGTGTTTTAAAATAATAGAACCCATATATAAAACTTCTATTTATACATTAAATTTTTATTATTAAAATAATGAAGTCTCACCATTCTAAATACATTATCAATTTTAAAACACCTTTTTAAGTTCTTACGAGAGTTACATATCATTATTTATATTTTTATGCTACACATATTCCATTTCTTTAAATTTAAGTCAATGTTAAAATATCTACAGTCAGATAACTTCAAGAAGACAGGATGCTACAATACCGAATGTAGAGGTTTTGTCCAGGTTGACAGGAAGAATTTCCCTGGTGGATATTTCCGTGACACATCTACCTACGGTGGCCCAACTTATGAGGTTTACATGGCTATTAGTCAGGTAATAATTATGTAATTAAATTTTCACTTTAATTAAAATTGAATGACTCTTAAATGCATTACTAATATCCATTTTAATTTTTTAAATAAAACTTAAATGCATTACTAATATCCATTTTAATTTTTTAAATAAATTTTTAAGTAAATATAATTAAAGAGTTGAAATAATTTATGATATGTTATTGAGAAAAGCTGAGGTGTGTTTTCAGGATCCGAAGACAAAAAATTGGTGGATAACTGCAGGAAAGGTAAACATTGGATATTATCTAGCAACATTGTTCTCGAACTTAGGGTCAGCATCTATTATAGGATGGGGTGGGAGAACGAAAGCCAACGTTGGTGGTCGTAGTCCTCCAATGGGATCTGGGCATTTTCCTGATGGAAATAGGACCCATGGATCTTATTTTAGATCTCCCAAGATTCAAGGTGCATCACTAATTGTTTATACACCTGAATCTTTTATGACCAAAGACTTCTCTGACAATACTAATTGTTATGCTGTTAGTTACCATGATAAATATTATGGAGAGGTTTAGAATGAAGGTGTAGTCGAGTTTGGAGGACCAGGAGGCAAGTGTGGAATTTAATTTTCTTTATAATTAAACTTTATATGTGGTTTATGAGTTTAACAATAATCATCTCTGTTTAGTATAATTTATTTTTCTATCATTCTCTCCATTGTGTTGGTAATTTTCATAATGCTATCCATTTTCCAAATAAAGTTGAGCGACTATTTTTTCATTAAAATATTTCTTAGTAAACTATATACTTGATATTATTAGAAATGTTAAATTTATTTTTGTTTAATTTTTTTAAATTTTTCTTTCAAGTCAACCCAATTCAAGTTGAGTTATTTCATAATTATAGTTAAGTGGAGTCTAATAGTCAAGTGGAATTGATCTTGATCAAATGTCAAAACGAGTCTTCTATCTCCTACAAAATGTCAAAACGAGTCAATTAGGACCTAACATTAAGACAAGTCAGTAAAGACCAATCATCTAAAAAAGTTGGCACAAAAGGTCTAAACGAGTCAATCTGAGTCGAAGTTTAAGCCAAGTTAACATAGGTTAAAGGTCGATTCCAGTCTAAATAGGTCAAACTAACCTGTTTTGACATCCATAGACTTAAATAGTAATTTAGACCCTATTTTTGTTAAATTTGTTCAATATAGTTCTTTTTTTTTTCAATAAAATCTCAATTTTCGTTAATTTAATTATTTTTTATAACATCCTTTATATAGTTAATAACATATTAAATAGGATTCTCATTATCAGTTTGTGATTTTTTTTCATTTTTTCTTAATTTAAAAAAAAAGAAGTCATGTGTCATGTTAGTATCATGTCACTGCCACGTGTCAATGTTAGTATCACATATTAGTATCTTATATTTAATTCTAATTAAGTCCTTATATTTGTTATTTTGATTCAATTTAGTCCAATTTTTTTTAAATGAAACAATTTTGTCCCTCTCCAAATTGATATAAAATTCAATTTTTATATAAATATTATACTGATAATTTTATTAAAATTCATATTTTTCTTAAATATTTGGACAATCATTTTTAAATTAACTATAACTATATTATTATAATATAAATATTAGATTTATATTTGACTTTTTCTACCGATAAAGCATTACACTTGGTTTACAAAATGAAAATTTTTCCTTCTAATTTTAAAACAACTTTAATCCTAAATAAACTCTAATCCTTTTTTTATAGTGGAAAATATATAACATAAATCTAATAATTAAATTCTAATAATATAGTTAGAGTTGATTTAAAAATAATTTTATAAATATTTAATAAATTTGTGAATTTTAATAAAAAATATTATTATAATATTTATATAAAAATTAAATTTAGTCTTAATTTGGAAAGAAACAAAATAGAACTAAAATGAATCAAAGTAACAATATAGATACTAAATTGAATATAGTACACACCATATTAACACTATCATGTGACACTGTTATTGTCATATGATGAAATACTAACTTGACACATGTTTATTTTCTTAAATTATGAAAATTTTAAAAAGATTAAAAAAAATACTGAAAGTGGCATATCCTATTTACTATGTCATTAACTATTTAAACAATGTTAAAAAAATATTAAATTGACTAAAATCGATGAAAATTAAAATTTTATTGAAAAAATTAAGACTAGACTATGTAAAACCTGAGAAAAAAAGATAGTGGGAGGTGACACATGGCTGTAAGTGAGAGGTTGGAACCATCTAAGACCAAACTTATGTTTATGGGAAGAAATCAGATTTTTTTTCTTTTAGTTCTTTTCTCTTAACTTGAACACCAGCATTTTCTCTCCAAACCTCTCTTCTCCTTCTTGCTTTCTCTTCCAAAATTCTGCAAAAATTGAACCATTTAATTTCCTACCTGCAGCTGCCTAAAGCAATAAAACGCCAAAAATTCCAGTTGCACCGATTCATTCTGCTGTCAAAAGAGAGTAAGTGTTCTCCCTTCTTTTTCTTCGATTTTGAATCTTAGAACATGCAATCTGCTGATTGCATGTGTTTTTGATTTCCTTATTCCAAATTCTCTTCCAATTTCAACTTTAGAAATTGTCTTGATCACCATTTCGTGATCTTTAGGGTGGGAGCGAAATTCTGAAAAAGTGTTGAGAGGTCTAGAGTAGAAAACCTTGAGCGGTTCTGTGTAAAACCCAGGTAAGGGAAGCTATATTTTTAACTTCTTGCTCGTAAAAATGTCTGAACTCTTGTATGATTTTAGCTAGAACTGCTGAAGTTGATGCATGTGCAAATTGTGTGAAAACTTGTTTTACTGTTGAACTGAGTTGATGTGTTTTGTGTGCTGGAATGTAATTTCTGGTTAAAGTAACTATGTGATTGAATGTATGATGAATTATGAAACTGATTGGAACATACGTATGGTGTAAATTGAATGTTTGTAAGCTGTGATTCCATGTGTTGTAGATTGTTGGAAAACCAGTTCAATTATTATGGTGATGGAGTTCAAAAATTAGGGAACTAGACTATTGATTTTTAGAATTAGAAGTTAGAGTTTGGTCTAGGCACTTAGAGTATCTTAGTTAAGTCATTTCTGACTTGTTAGGAGCTTTAAACAGACCTAAAACAGTTTCTAGATAATAAGATCCAAATTGAGTCCATAAGTGAATGAAATAGTAGAATTTGATCCTAATTCTCTGCATAAATGCTAGAGATTAGTGTTAAGATTAAATGTAGACCCTTAGGCAAGTTAGATTCCACCTATACTTCGAATTAGGAGTGTCCTAAGTTCACTAAATGGCCTAAAATAGATTTTGAGTGGGTGAGTTCCTCAAAATCTACAGAAAATATGCAGAATCCACGCTTGGGCGCCCCTAAAAGGTGTTGGGCGCCCTTTAACTCGACTTTTGCAAGAATTATGGTGCCTGGGCGCCCCTAAAGGGCGCTGAGCACCCTTTTCTATTGTTGCTTTTATTTTTGATAGTTGGGGGGGTTCCGGATGTCCGTTTTGGATGTTCTTTAGGTTGTTCTAGGGGTTTTTGACCCTTCCGGAGCTATTGGTGAGGGTCTCCAAGCCATTTGAATTACTTTAGTATTGGTAATTAAATATTAAAAAGATAATTGTGTTAATAAGTGATGTTTTTGTGAAAATATGTAATGTTTGAGTATGTATAAGTTGTTTTTATGACATAACTAAAGAATGATTATGTTCCATGTGGTGTAATATGATTCAATGATTCAAGTGTCATCTCTCGGTGAGATTAAGTTAAGTATTGGAATGAATATAGGTAGCTCAGTCTTGGGGGCTTTCCTTAACACTCTAATGACTATTCAATCTCACTTAGAGAAGAATATGTTATGTGGTGAGAGTAGTAAGAGGTCCTAGTCTTGGTTGTCTCCATTTTAAATGGGCCAAGGTGAGTGATAACGGACTAACCTTGTGGTGGTAGGGTGGAACCCATAGCAATTGGCTTTGTAAAGCAGTAGAGGCCACCACAAGTGCATAACCCGTCATAGCTCGATATTCATTCCAAGTCCGAACGAGTCTAAGTCTAACACCACTTAATAAAACGATATTTTATAACCAAATCAATTGTATATTTCTTGTTAGTTAGTTTATTCTCATTTTCATTGCATATTTTATTTAGAAATATAGCTTACCCTTGCACTGTTTGTTGTTTGTATTGTTTGTGTTTGATTTCTCTTGCAATAATCATCCAAATTGGACGTGAGCAGAGGTAGGAGATGCCCCACTAGAGCAGATACTGGATGGCTCAAATGTCCCAGATGCTGCTGATAATGCAGAGTAGCTTAGGATAGTATAGTTCAGTTTGCTTTGTATACAGCTTGCTCATATTTTTGAGATACTTCCATTCCAAGCAAAGTTGTAAAATTTCTCCTCTCTTTTGGATGACTGTATTATATCATACTTCATCATACTTTCACTCTTAACTGCTTTTCTTTATTATACATGTTGCATTCCATATGATATAGATATACATATATTTTTGGGATGTTACAGACTACACAAATTTAATAAAAATAATAACTAAATTAGTATTTAAGAGAGAGAAAATCAACACAAAGATGTTACCGTGAAATGTTGTAACTTTTTATAATATATTAGGCTATTAGTCAGTAGCTCAATTTATTCAATTAAAACAAATATATAGCTTAACTAGTTATTTATTGTTATTTTTATACATATATACAATAAATAATCATATTTTTATGGATTAAATATGTTTTTCGTCCATTAATTATCATAGATTTTGGTTTTAGTCTCTACTCGAAACATCGATGGTTTTTAGTCCTCATTATTTTGAAACTCTTATTATTAGTCCTTAAAATTGGACGACTTTAACTTTTTTTAGATGTGGCAAACGGTGATGCCATGTCCCTTTTCTTTCTCTCTTTTCTACGTTGATTTTTTTATTGATGAGATTAAATGATTGCCATGTCAATTTCTCTGCCATGATTCTGCAAACGCGTACCCACAATTTCTCTCTTCACTATTCTTTTTGACGATTCCAAAGATGGTGCACCGTAGCCCAAAATATTTCTGGGTCTGGCCCTTTTGCTAAGAAGAATGAAAAATTAACAAATCCTGGTGAAAGGAACTACAGGGAGTGGATTGTGTAAGCAGCTTCTCTCAACCCAAATCCTGGTCACATACACAATGATACGAAAAAACAAAATACTTCCTTAAACGTTGGAGGGATTAGTTTAAAGCTAATAACTTGAGATGTTGAATGGGTTTCTAAATTACGAAAGAAAACATGGTGTGAAGACACAAGTGGATGCCTTTTTATAATTTTACCTCGTTAGAGTAAAAATTTTGAGGGAATAGGTGGGAAATCTGGGGGCCAAAATCCCACCTTTCCCATTTTCAACCCAACCCTTCCCCCTCCCCCATCTCGCCCTTCTTCAATATTAGGACCAGTTTGGGGAAGAAAATTGTTTTATAATTTCTGAATTGTGCTGATTAAATTGTCTTTAGATATTTTTCCCTACAGGGAGGGTCTTTTATAGGGGACTGTTGAGGTTTGGGTTTGGAGGTTTTGGTTGGGAGTTAGGTTCGGGATAGGGTGACGGTGGCGGTTAGGGTTAAGGTGGTGGCGGAGAGGGTTGAAATAGGAAGAAACGTTGGTGCTTTCTTTTTCGATCTGAAGTTCGGATTTCTTATGATGCATTACATTAGGGAAATCGTAGTCACTTTCTTTTCTTTTATTTTTCTTCTTTTTTTTCTTTCGTTACTTTTTCTTATGATGTTTATGTTCAAAGAAAAAACAGAGAAGAAGAAAGTGATTATGTGCGTCTTTTTAGTTTTCTTTCTGTTTCAGGATACCAAGTTGTACCCGGTATGACCTTTGATTCTTATTTTTTGTTTAGTTTCCTGGTTTTGATTAAGGCTTGGAAAGGGTCAAATTTGGTTTCTAGAACGGTGATTCATGTGATGGTTTGGATCAAAGATCATAGTTTAGCTTTGTTTTGTTTTGTTTTATTTGTACTGAAAGAGAGATAAAGTTAAGGTCAACTCAGAAATATAATAAAGAGAGATAAATTAAGGTTAACTTTTTATAAATGCAACGTGGAAGAGAGAGAGAGAGAAAAGTGACGTGGCATCGCCGTTTGTCACGTCTAAAAAAAGTTAACGCCCTCCAATTTTAAGGACTAATAGTAAGAGTTTCAAAATAATGAAGACTAAAAACCATCGATGTTTCGAGTAGGGACTAAAACCAAAATCGTGTGATAGTTAAGAGACGAAAAACATATTTAACCCTACTTTATTATATTTCTGATCTATAAAAAAAAGCTACACAGATATATGTTTGCATTAAAATTACATTTAAAGTAAATGTTTAAATGTAGTTATTTATTTAGAATGTATGCCAATGAAAATTAAAGTTATGCGTTAAAAAGTTAATGGTAAAAATTTATGTTTTATTATTTAGGTTTAATAGGTTCGGAGGTCCCTATATTTGGGAATTTGTTTCAATTGGGTCCTCCGATTTTGGAAGTGATCAATTAGGTCCCTAATTTTGTCAATTTGAATCAATAAAAGCCTTTCCGTTAAATGCAGTTAACGCCGTGAAGTTTTTGAACATGTGGCACGCTGACGCTTCCAGGTGGCACCGCTTCAAGTGCATAGGTGGATTATAAAAGGGTGAAATCCCTAAATTAAAAGGGTGTATTTGAAGGTGAAATCCCCAAATTAAAAGGGATTTCACCATTTCATAATCCACCTATGCACTTGAAATGGTGCCACCTGGAAGCATTAGCGTGCCACATGTTCAAAAACTTCACGTCGTTAACTGAAAAACTTTTATTGATTCAAATTGACAAAATTAGGGACCTAATTCATCACTTCTAAAATTGGAGGACCCAATTGAAACAAACCCCCAAATATAGGAACCTCCGAACCTATTAAACCTATTATTTATTATATAATTATCTATAACATTTAATTAATATTTTAAAGATTAGGATTAGGATCAAGAGTATGTTATTTTAAAAGAATTTATTTAGATTAACCTTTATATTACATTAGTTAATAAAACCTTAGTTTTATTTGATGAGTTTCTAATTTGGATTTGAGGTTATATGTCGAGGATCATGCAGGCAACCTTCACCTCACATTTAAAGCACAATTCCTTTAATTCTATTACATTTAAGTTTATTGTAATAATACATAATTTCAAAAAAAAACTTAACCCTATTTGGTACATAAACCCTTTTAATCGCTTTTTTCTAAATATCTCATATGTTAGTACATCGAAAATGTGGTGAAATGAAAGCCAAAGACAATTTTTAAAGAAGAAAGTTAATTAATCATTACTTAAACCTTTTAAATAAAGTCGTACATGGCTACTTCAACTTTAATATATTTGAACTGAAGTCGCGTATATGAATGACGACTTCACCATACATACATAATTATATGAAGTCGTGCACCACATAATTAATGAAAGCCTTGAGAGGTTCGCAATACATTCGGAAAGCACAATTAAGAGCATGAAGAACTTAAATCGTTCGGCAAGACATTCGAAGAGCTTGGTTAAATGCATGAAAAACTCAAATAGTTTGGCAAGACATTCGAATAGCTCCCTAAAGTGCATGAAGAAGTCATATAGCTCGATCAGACATCTAAAGAGCTTGACAAGTCAGACCGAGCTACTTGGAGTTCCCACCGAGCTACCTAAGTTCTCCATACACCTTATCGAGCGGTTTGGACTTCCCACCAAGATATCTGACTTCTTGATGCACCTTACCAAGCTCTCTAGATGTTTTACCGAGCTATTTGACTTCTCCACACATTTTACCAAGCTCCCTGTATGTCTTGCCAAACTATTTGATTTCTTCATGCACTTAGTCGAGCTTTCTCCATTTTGCCAAATTATTTGAGTTCTCCATACACTTAGTCGAGCTTTGCGAATGTATTGTCAAACTGTTTTAGTTCTCCATACGCCTAGTTGAGCTCTTTGTTGTTTGTCTAACTTCTTCACATTTCAATTAATTATGTGGTGTTTGACCACAGATAATTATGTAAATAAGTTGAAGTCACCATTTTAATACACGACTTTAGTTTAAATATACTAATATCGAAATCATTAATTACATATATGATTTAATTTAGAGTTTAAGAACAAATCAATTAAATTTAATCAAACTAAAAAGTCATGTGTGGATGTGTTAAGATTCCGGCAAGTGTACCGTATTGTATCAAGTAATAATAAAACGGTAAAAACGAGTATTGTTTCCTAAATGACTCTTAGGCCTAAACGTTCGTGTGAATTGATTTCTCAAGACTTGATGGAACAAAAATTAGGGTTTTAAATGCAAGACTGAAAATAAACATGCATGTAAAGATTGATCAATTGACAATTGAATTATATGGATGAATGATGTTGTTGGGGGTTTATGATTTCATCCTAATTCACTCTCACGTATTTACACATTCTACTCAATTCTACTTCTTTATCAATGTTAGTGCCACTTTCTAAATTCCCCTAATTCCAATATCTTGGCGATTAGAGTCTAATCCTAATTACTAGTTTACTAGGTCTAGTCTCCCTAGCAATTGATCATGCATTACATAATTCGCACAGAAGCTTAACGCAATTGGTCCTCCTATCCCTATGTCTAGGCAATATTGCTACCAAGAGAATTCCCTCATGTCTAGACCTAACTATACGTGTCCATATGGATAGAATCAAAGGTCATGTTATTGATTAATGTCTTAAGCAAAGCATACAAATATAATGGAGTAAAAACTCTAACAATTGATAAAAGAAAGCATATGAATTAAAGTAAGAATTCCAATACATGAGAGTTTCAATAGGATTACATCATTCCCCCAACAACAAAGGGGTTTAGTTCACCATAATCATGGTGAAACTAGATGAAAAGAATGAAACATATGAAGAGATAACCCTAGAATTGATAGATTGGAGCTTCCGCATCCAAAATCTGCCTCCAAGGGGTGAGAAAGTGTGTTTATGCGTCTTCTTCTGCCAAAAGATGACCTCTAAAGGTCGCACTAATCTATTTATAAACTGTGAAAAATTACAGAAAACAGGCCCAAGCCCAAAGTATAGCACTCAGCGCTAGGTTCACCGCTCAGCGGTAGGTGCGGCACTCAAGTGGGACGTTCAGCGTTCACGCCTAGGCGTCTGGCAGTGTTGTTACTAAAGGGGCCAGCGCTCAGCGCTGGATATGGCGCTCAACGGTGGGCGCGACTCTATCTTTTCCCCTCAACGTTAGCGCTTAAGCGTCTGGCAGTGTACAAATTGAAGAAATCAGTGCTCAGCGGTAGATCTAGCGCTCAGTGTTGGGTGTGATTCTTCTTTTGTGCCTTTTTCCATCTTTTCTTGAGTCCAATTCCTTCTTACTTCATTATCCTTCATCCAATTATCGTTAAGTCCTGTCAAAACAAGGAAAACCAAGCATAATACCCATAAAACCACCTTTAACTCTCTTATAACCTAACTAAGACAAAATGCATGATTTCAAGCTAGTTTCTAAGTCATAAAGGGTGTGTTTTGTATCAAAGTTAAGTATGAAAATAACGGTTTTTGAACCATTATCAAGATGACTTCTTGTCGTCAACGCCATAGGATTTAATACAGACCCATAATAAATTAAAAAAAAGAACTATTCCAGATGCCTAATTAAAAAAAAGGTTTAATCATTCTCGTAGTTCATATTTATATGTTAGATTTTTTCAAATAGGTCCTTTCTTTATGTTTTTTTCTTAATTGGTTCCCATGAAAAATTGAAGCAATTGGCTCCCTACCATTAAATTGGGTTAACGGGTTAACTTTCAGGTGACTTGTTAGTGTGAGCTGGAATAACTTAATGATGTGGCATACACAGGTGGAAAATGTTTAATTAAAAGATTAAAAAGAAAAGGATTTGTGAAATCCGAAATCAAAACATGACCAAGTTAGGGTTGATGAAAATCAAATTGGGAATAAGAGTGTTCGTATTCGAGCTTTGAGATGCAAGAAATTTAGGATTGATCATGGTTTCTCATAACAAAATTGGAATCTACTACAAAGACTTTCCGCCGTTGATGCTAACGTTCGATGAAGGAAGAACCCTTCTGATGGAGGAAGAATGCTCGACATAGTGTTCGTGGAATTTACTCCAAAGCTTCTTTTCCTCAAAAGAAAAAGTATATTGTGTCAATGATGTTGAAAACAAAATAATTGTTTCGAGTTGGTGATGTCAAAAAAAATTAATAAATGCTCTTAGTGAATGAAGATAACAAGTCCATTTTGGATACCTCGAGTGGGCTTTTACCCTTGAGATAAAACTTCAATTTTCACACAAGAATGAGCTGTGTCTGATTTACTTACAATAAAACCTTTAAGATTAATAAAGGGGTATTTGTTGCTATCTCTGTTTCGATCAAAGATTAACTCTGCAAGCTGAGAGATATAATGACCTGGAAAATATGGAAAATGGAATTATGATAATGCTCGTAAGGTATGTGACAGAGAAATTTAAGTGAAGTTAAACACTGACCATCGTAGCTTTCTCCTAATATAAAAAGTTAGGATTTGAACTAAGGGAATCTTTGTAGCTAATTCACCAAGAAATTATAGGCATCCTCAGCTGATTCAAGTAATTCAACAAATATCACCAATAGAAAAAGGTCGTACCATGGTTTTCATTAAGAGTGATGTAACCTGAAAAGTATGAGATTGAGGGGTGAAGATTGACTAGGAAGATCGATTATTTATCAGACTCATATGTTGCATTTACTGCAAATGCTTTAATGAATAAAGTACTCAAAATAAAGAAACATAGGAAAGGGAGAATGAGAATAATGATGTTCATCTTGAAAAGGGAACTTTTTCGCCAAACAACTCAGTTCATTATTTTCTTATAATGCTAACTGATGGGTTGTTGCAACCCACACAAATTTGATGTGCAATTAGAAATGCAGTATAACTAGGAAGTGACTCCTAGGTCGTCTCTCAAGGACCAAATGTGGTTCGAGAATTAAGTCAAACACGAAGTGGGGGGGTTTTGTGAAAAGTTTGTGGTGAATGCGGATAAACAAAATCACAGATGCAAACAGAAATGCAAACACAGATCTAAGAAAACGATTTCAAACACAGAATGTAAAACAGTCGGTCATTAACTTAATTACAATGTTTCCAATCACAGATCACCAAAATAAAGTTGCGACTCAAACCTCTAATCCAACAAAGTTAACTAACTAAGCGAAGGTTAACCCTGTTTTCATAAAAGCGAACTAAGCTGACGCAGTGTTAATGTCAAATTTAATTTACACCATGCAGTTACATCAACTAAGCGAAGATGTAACACCAACTGGGCAACTAAGCGTATACCCAATTGCAAGTGCAAAAATAGATTTCAAATTAACCAAGTCAGAGTGGCAAACATCAATCACAGTTCAATTATCTCAAGGAAACAATGCAATATCGTTAATGACCAACCAAACTAATTTAAGTTATCATGACAATTAAAGTAATAAGACTAAACATATTAGACAACATTTAAACAAAATAAAATACTAGACCCAAACAACAAGACAAACAAATATCTAGCTCAATTAAAATTATTAAATGCAAAACTAAAGTAAAGAAATTAAAAAAAAACAACTAATCCTATTATTCAAACTAATTCAAAATAAAGAGATAATCAAACATGTTTTTTCCTACACATCCCATGTGACAATACATGCACCAAATAAAGAAATTGAAAATGAAAATGGCCTACAAGACCTTCTTGTACGTAAGCCTCATGCAAACCAACTTCAAATTTGACTTTCTTCCTTCAATAAACAATTCATGGTGTTGTCTTTTTGTCCCATGTGCACCATTTTCCAAGGAAATAAGCATGTGCCTTAACCACACAATAAAACCATGTTTTCCTCGCTTTCCATGCAGCAAAAACGTAACTCACACACTTTTCACACCAAATTGCCAAGCCATAAGATGTATTGGTTGCAAACAATGCTTCAAAAAGTCCAAAAGTCAAAAAGGTGCTTAAATTCTTCTACCATTATGCCACATAAGCAAGGTCAAAGCAAATAAAAACACAAAGCATCCCATTCTCATGTGCAATTCACAGCAGCAATGCAAGGAAAAGACAAAGCTCAAAATGGCAACATTCTTCCTATGAAAATATGCTTCATATTGTGCTTGTCCAAAAGAGGTAAAAACTTAAATGCACCCTTTTTCTCTCACTTCCAACCTCAATTTCGGTTTTCTTTCTTCTCAACCACCATCCAAAGCTTTCTTCTCTTCACATTACCGAGACTATACCCCAAGAAACCAAAGTTTCAATTGCAAAAGCTTACAAGAACAACAACCCCAAATTTCAACTTCTACTATCCAACCTAACACTCACTTCCCTTCAAACTTTTGATGAAAACAAAATGGAATTCCTAATCCCCTTTTCATTACCGTCCAGCCATCATCAACAAACACAATGTTCCATTTCAAATATTACTTCCATCCATCAAAACAAAAGTACAAGAAGAAAATAGCTCAAACCTCAAACAGTCATACACCAACTCAAGCTTTCTTCACCACCAAACTTAACAACAAGTCCATTTTCATCATCCAATCCAAGAAAACTATAAAGAAACCGAAAATACTGCAGCAAGATGAAAGAAAAACGAAAAACCAAGGCTTCATTCAACCAAGGAACCACCATGAAAATTGCAAGAACAAACCATCTCCAAGCTCAAGCTCTCAACTTTCAAGAAGAAGTGAAGGGAAATGAGTATGGTTCTCACTTCCACCAAGCAAAGATAAACAAGATTCAAGTAATAGAAGAAGAAAAATGCATCATTGATTCATTGAAGCTCAAAAACCGTGGCACACCATAACTCTCCATGAGAGTGTTCAAAACCTAAGCAAAATGAAGTGTAAAGTGTGCATGAGAGTGTGTGTCTCGGCAATTCCACCTAAATGTCGTCCAAACTCTCTAAATTGGTGGGGTCCACCCTAAAGGAAACCCTAGGGAATGGCCATGTGTCTTACAACATTGGGCTTCTACAAAATTGCCACAAAAAAGGGCCCAATACACAAAATCCTACTTAAAGCTTCTAGAAAATTAAGTTACAATTTAATTAAAATTGAAATGACTAAATGTTGAGTCTTTAATGTGCACACCACCATCCTAATGCTCCAATTGATGTTTCCCAAAATTTCCCTGCAACCAAAAATGAAATTAATTAGCTCAGAAAATTCAAATTAGTGAAAATATGAATTTCCGACCAAATTAAGTAAGATTAGGAAAAACGGGAAAATAATGGACAATTAAACACAATTCCCTAATTTATTTAAGTGCAATAAACCAAATATAGTCAAAAAATAACGACTCATCACTAACATTGTTAACTCTCATGAAATCACTTGGAATTCTCAGTAATGGTCAATCTTCTTCGTATAGAAACCTCAGCCCTTCATCTTCTTCAAACGCGTATCGTGAGTTGCTCATTCGTCAGCCATTATGAGGTCGCCGTCACGCATTCATCTCGAACCAACACCTGCAAGGAAAGCCAAACATAGAACCAACCAAAACCCTTTTGAATAGTGTCACGTCGCCATCGCGCTTCCAAACCCAATCGTGAACCTGCCAAATCAATCCTCTTCAGAGCTTCATCTTCTTCCCTAAGCATCAAACCTGCAAAAGGATGATGAATCCTAATTTAGGTTTCATGAACCCTAATTTCGTGACGAACCCTGAGCACCCATAGCTAGGATTAAAGATGATGAAAGGTAAAGTTAAAAATGAACTCTATTTTAGATTTCAATTCTCAAAAACTTTTTTTTTTAATTAAACATATTCCACCTTCATTACATATGCCGCATCATTAAATTATTCCAACTCACACTCACAAATCACTTCAAAATTAACTTCATTAACCTAATTTAACTATAAAAGTTAATTATTCCAATTCTTTATTCTTAAAAATCCAATTAAGAAAAAAAAATAAGAAAGAAAACTATTTAAAAGAATTCAACATAAATAAAAACGAGAATGATTAAAAAAATTATATCTTTAATACATAAACCGACTAAAAAAAGTAAGGGTATATAGAGAAAATATTAAAAGTAAATTACATTTCAAAATTTGTTAAATATTACGTTCTATTATATGAAATATCAAATGAAATAACAATATACTTTTTAGTCATCAAACATGTTTGTGTAATAGATGAAAACATTGTGTGATCGTTGGTGAAGAATAGTTCGGTGATGACCGTCATGAAACCATCATTTTCAACACCAGTCACTCCTTTCCCTAATGGTAATCCTTTTCTATCTTCATTTTCTCCACACATTTCATTCCTTTTTGTACACCCAAACATCCATATGCTAAAACTTCATACTCTAAACCCACTGAAATCTTCTCTTCCCATTGCACTTGCTGGTGCCAATGGAGGGTACCCTCTTTCCCAATCGGCCAGTTTTACCAGCCCCTGCACCAAGACAAACCCAACAACCTTCAAAATTCAAGCCAAATTTTTTACCTCCACAATCTCCACCACCTCCTCCTCCTTCTTTCCAATTGGATTCACTTCTCCAACATCTTCAGCATCTTTCTTCAGTCCCCATCACCACTCCCACGCTAACCCTTGTGCCTGCTTCCAAGGATAACAGCACCCGTTTTAACAACTCCCTTCATTCAAAGCAAAAGAAACCCTCTTTAGCTTCTGACCCCATTGTTGAACAGGACCAGCTTGATGATACAAAGTTTGGATTTTTATCTGACAAGGGTAAGTTGTTGCTCAATTCAATTGTTGGGTCACCTTTGCATGAATTGAATGGTTTTTTCAACTCTGTTGAGTTTGAGTTGCTTGAGGTTGATTTTCTCAGCCTGTTGAAAGCTTTGGACCTTTCTGGGAACTGGGAGAGGGCTCTTTTGCTGTTTGAATGGGGCTGGTTGCATTTTGGGAGTGAACAAAATTTGAGGTTGGACAATCAGGTTGTTGAATTGATGGTTCGGATATTGGGGAGAGAGTCACAGCATTCTATTGCATCCAAGTTGTTTGATTTAATTCCTGTGGAGCAATACTCACTTGATGTCCGGGCTTACACCACTGTTCTTCATGCTTATGCTCGCACTGGCAAGTATAAACGGGCAATTGTGTTGTTTGGAAAAATGAATGAGTTCGGTCTTGATCCAACTTTGGTCACTTACAATGTTATGCTTGATGTTTATGGCAAGATGGGTCGTTCTTGGAGTAGAATCTTGGAGTTGTTGGATGAAATGAGGAATAAAGGGCTTGAGTTTGATGAGTTTACTTGCAGCACAGTGATTTCTGCTTGTGGGAGAGAGGGTATGCTAGATGAAGCTAGGAAGTTTTTCGCTGAATTGAAATTGAATGGCTATAAACCAGGAACTGTTACGTATAATACTATGCTGCAGGTTTTTGGAAAGGCTGGAATATGCACTGAGGCTTTGAGCATCTTGAAAGAAATGGAGGATAATAATTGCCCTCCTGATGCGGTCACTTACAATGAGCTCGCGGCATCATATGTAAGAGCTGGGTTTCTCGACCAAGGGAAGGCTGTGATTGATACAATGACAAGCAAAGGCGTAATGCCAAATGCTATTACTTATACAACTGTAATAGATGCCTATGGTAAGGCGGGAAGGGAGGATGAGGCATTGAGGTTGTTCAGCCAGATGAAGGACATGGGTTGTGCTCCTAATGTATACACTTACAACTCTGTTCTTGCCATGCTAGGCAAGAAGTCAAGAACAGAAGATGTCATTAATGTTCTCTGTGAGATGAAATTGAATGGATGTGCTCCTAATCGGGCTACGTGGAACACAATGCTTGTTGTATGCAGTGAGGAGGGTAAGCACAATCATGTTAATAGGGTCTTAAGGGAAATGAAAAACTCTGGATTTGAGCCTGACAAAGACACATTCAATACATTGATTAGTGCATATGCTCGGTGTGGATCTGAAGTTGATTCTGCAAAAATGTATGGGGAAATGATTAAAGCAGGCTTTACACCATGCGTAACAACTTATAATTCTCTTCTAAATGCCCTTGCTCGGCTAGGCAATTGGAAAGCAGCAGAATCTGTCATTCTGGACATGCGGAGTAAGGGCTTCAAGCCTAATGAGACTTCATACTCACTGATGCTCCATTGTTATTCCAAGGCTGGGAATGTCAAGGGGATAGAGGCGATTGAGAAAGAAATTTATGATGGTCATGTCTTTTCTAGTTGGATTCTTTTGAGAACCCTTATCCTATCAAACCACAAGTGCAGAAACCTTAGGGGAATGGAAAGGGCATTTGATAAATTGCACAAGTATGGATACAAACCTGATTTGGTTGTCATTAACTCCATGCTTTCAATGTATTCCCGGAACAAGATGTTTTCGAAGGCCCATGAAATGATGCATTTAATTTATGGAAATGGATTGCAGCCAAATCTTTTCACTTACAACTGCTTGATGGATTTGTATGTTGGAGAGGGTGAGTGTTGGAAAGCAGAAGAAATACTCAAGGGAATTCAAAACTCTGGTCCAGAGCCAGATGTTGTGTCTTATAATACTGTTATCAAGGGGTTTTGTAGAAAAGGGCTAATGCAGGAGGCTATTAGAGTTCTCTCAGAGATGACCACTAAAGGGATTCAACCAACAATAGTTTCATACAATACTTTCTTGTCAGGCTATGTGGGGATTGAATTGTTAGATGAAGCAATTGAAGTCATTAGATTTATGATTGAGCACAATTGTAGGCCCAATGAACTAACTTACAAGATTGTAGTTGATGGTTATTGTAAAGCAGGGCAGCATGAGCAAGCAATGGACTTTGTGTCTAAGATTAAGGAGATTGATATCTCTCTTGATGATCGTTATGTAAAAAGACTAGGTTCTTGTATTAGGGAGAGAATGGGGTCTGTTTTGTGAACTATTCTTTTGGGCTTCCTTTTTCTTTTATATATACATATAGTTAGTTCCTCAGCTATCAATTGTTGCAATTCTTTAGCATGGATCACATCTAATCTACTGGGAAATCCATTTATACTACAGTTCTATAAGCTTAATAGCTGTGTCTACATAACGTTATAAGTATATTGAATCCACCTACAAGGAATAAGTCCTCTGCTTGATTAAATAACTAGAGGTTCTAAATTTTGATGTAAGAAAGTTTTTTGAATCTATCATATGCTTGCTGTTTTAGATATTTTTGCAATAAAATTTCTAAGATTAAAAGGGTATCTTTGAGTCACTTTTCTCTTTTTTGTCCAAACCTGTTCTTATTATTCAGCAGTTACTTTCTCATTTAAAATCTAGGGAAGTTCTGAGAATTATTTTCAGAATATTGAATTTGAAGAATATGCAAATTTGGAATCAAATCTTGAATGTAAAAGGTGTTGTTTCTGGTGATTGTTGACAGATAACTAATAACTAAAGATAAGGAAGAAAGGGTCTTTCTTCCTGCACCCCCGTAGCCCTATGAAAATGATTTAACTACCATTGATTAAGAAACCTAATATTTTCTCCTTCTTTCACAGCATCAGTGTGGCACCTCCATTGCCAGAAGCCTGCAGTTCCATTGTCGGAATCCTGACACAAAAACATGTATCAAGTTAGGTGGCATTATGCAATACAGATCATGAATTATAGAAGATCCACTTGCTAGCTTATATCCATGTGAGGATATATAGATATTGTTTGAGTGTTAGTCGGTATTTTAATTGGACAAGGAAGCATTATATGTTAACCTATCGTACACTAACAAAACTGTGATCATGCAGACTGAAAGTGAAGGCTTTGTTGGTTAGTTATAAATGAATGTCTTTCATGTTTGCTGAGTTCTTCAGCAGGTTGTCGGGTTACCAAGGTCTCCAGCCGAGCTGTCAAGTTCTTTGGTTGAGCTGGCGAGCTCCTTCAGTGGGCCAAGTTGTTGAAAACCTGATCAGACCCAGCGAAACACGAAGACATGAACAGTTGGGCTGCAGGGGTTCAACCGAGCTGTTTGTGAAGCTGCATTGCGAGAATCAGAACCAGGGTGTAGGTCTAGTTTAGTTTTCCTTCCCCTTTTTTAAATAAGGTCTTCGTAGAGTGAAAGAGATAGAAAAACAGACACGGTAGAACGAGTGGCAGAAATTTTCTTCTCTTGGTGCTTAGAGTGTAGGAGTTTTCGTCTTCATCAAGAGTAGATAGAGAGTCTGAATATTGTGGAGGGTTCAACCAATAACGCTGAATATTTTGATCTTTATTGAGCGTAAAGTAGCCATTGGAGAGGGGAATGCTTCTGCTGGACAAAGGGAGAGCTGCGTGAGAGGAGTCCTGTGAGTAAAAAGTGACCAAAAGATCCTTCAGTAAACCTCTTTGTACTCTTTTTCTTCTTGAATCTAATGCTATTCCAAGTTTTTTTTTCCCTTAGTTCAATGTTGATTCTGTTTAACCGATTGCAAATTTATTTTCTTGCTTTATCTTTCTGAATTGTAATTTCCAGCCTCTGTATCCTGTTACTGGGTTGATTTTAATGTTTTACCCAGTACAATTCAATTTTGTTGTTACAATGTTACATCCGGCACTTTACTGTTTCAGCACAATTTTACTCTTTCTTGATTCACTTTTAATTGTAGTTGCTGTAACCTTTTGCCAATTACCCTTAATTCAGAATTAAGTTTTTGAATTGTTTGGGAAATTAAGTGGAAATCCGCAGAATTCTTGGTTTTTATTTGAAAACCATAAGGACCCCAAAGTCCAAAGTCTTTTTTAGTCAAGATTCCATTTAACACACTATTGGAATTTTGTGACTCAAACAGTATGTAGTTTAATGTAGTTGAAAGAGTTAAAGCAATAAAAATATATTCCTATCCTATTTCTTAGAAGGATTTTATGCATTATTTAAATTAATTAGTTTAGCATATATTTTTCAAAGTTGGTTACAAATTATGTAGTATAACCCACGAACACCTACAACTACAAAATAGCCACCACAAATAAGATGGAATCTCAAACATCCTTTACTACTGTATATGTGCCTGTATTTGATGGACAAAATTATCAAATGTGGGCTATCAAAATGGAAGCATATCTAGATGCTACCGATGTATGGGAAGCGGTAGAACAGGACTACGAAGTGGCTCCCTTGCTAGATAATCCTACAATTGCTCAAATGAAAAATCATAAAGAAAGCAGGCTTCAAATAATGATGTTAAAAACGGCACATGAAATCTGGAAGTTTTTGAATGAAGAGTATGAAGGCAGTGAGAGAATCAAAAGAATGCAAGCTTTGAATATTGTTTGAGAACTTGAGATGCAAAAGATGAAAGATTCGGAGACAATCAAAGATTATGCGGACAAGTTTCTCGGCATTGCAAACAAAATTCGTCTTCTTGGCATTGAGATTCTTGATTCTCGAATTGTTCAAAAAATACTTGTTACAATTCCAGAAAGATATGAAATCATGTTGAATTCCTTGGAGAATTCAAAAAATCTTTCTACTATTACCTTAGCAGAACTCTTGACCGCACTTCAGGCTCTAGAACAAAGAAGACTCATAAAAGCAGTTTATTTTCTTGGTTTATAGTGTAGTACTAGTTTCCCTGCCATGTTGATTTTCTTTTAGGCTAAGCATGATTCAGAATTGAGAATTTAATTTGTTTGGGGAATTGGATGAGAATCTGCACATATCAAGTTTCTGAAATAGAATCTGCAGAACCTAAGGTGGGCCTGTTTTCACCCAAGAACCAGGTTGAGATTCAATTGACCAAATAGATCAAATACTCATTTGTGGGTTTTGCTCTGTTGAATGAGTTCTGTATTTTACTGTCATTGGTTTTTTCTTTTTTTTATTCTGAACATGTTCTTTTGATTGTTGTCTTTACAACTTGTTTAGTTTTGTGAGTAGTGGTTGCTTGCTAGTTTTGAATTTTTTGAAAGCTTGTCTATATCCAGTAGTCTATAGCATCATATTTACAGTGTATTTATTCTGCATCTGTATCATACTTCTGATTTTAAGTTTCTTACACTAAATGCATTTTAAAATTTCAGATTCATGTATTCTTAAACATACACAATTAGATAAGAATTCATATTCACATTTTTTTCCAATTGTATTTTCATCTTAGTAAAGATAAATTATACACACTGTCATAATGTATTCATCATTATCATTATATCAATACAAATTCTCATCCAAGCTTGAAAAGGCTTGAAACCACTATCAACATAGTTTGCACCATCAATCATGGGATGAAAAGGCTAATAATCCCAACAAATAGCATAATAACCACCCCAAGATCATGAGTTAGTGAAGAATCCTAGCGGAAGTTGAAGATGGCCAAGGTAACTATGCAACAGGACAACTTAAAACATTATACACCACAACAAAACTCACCATAAAAAGCTTAGTCAAATTGTTGAAACACTGTATATGAATAATATTAATAAATTTAATTCCAAATTATATTATAAAACCAATATTAAAAAATCAAAAATTATTCATCCTTGAATTAATTTTTACTTTGTTCATTCTCTCAAATGAACTAAAATTTAATCTCAACATTTTTAATTAATCATTTTAAATTATTTTTCTCTAATTTTGATTTCAATTTTTATTTTTGTTTTAATATTTTTTCTCACTTGTTTTTTTTTTCTCACCTGTTTTGCAGAAAAAAAAAACTATAAATATCTTCTTAAATTTCACTGTTTTTGGAATCAGAACAATTTTCGATTCCAGAAAAAAAAAACTAAGAATTCAAGTCCTGTTATAGCAATCAAATCAATTTGAAAAATAAAAATAAAATGGCATTGAATCTAGTTTGATTTTTTTTTTTAACAAAAAGAGTATATTGGAAAAACATTCACACATAAATTAGCTTATTTATAGAAAACACATTTTTCAACATCTGAAGAGACATTGATGAAGATGGAGGACACATTAAGCAAACAGTGTGGTATTTATTGGTAACAGGTGAAGCCTTTGTCCTTTTGTAGGTTTCATTCACTGTCTCAAAAGCATCTTGCATTGGAGTCATGCTTCCAAGTCATGCCGACCCACCAATTGGTATGATAACAACCAACCATTGCTTGACCTAATCAAGTTTGCTCAAAAGTCTTGGACCATTAATTAAGCAGAGATCAAAAGTTGTACCAACCCTAAACCCTACTCTTCCTCACATTAACTTCAAAATCTCATTTCAACCCCACCATAATGGGTCTGCCTCTTTCACTGGATATACTTATCTAAATAAAAAAGAAAATTATAAAAAATTAATCACGCACAAATTGATATGCTATTTCAAGAAATTAAATATAACCTATCAATGATATTACCATAACAAATATTTTATTTTCCTATTAGAGCTGTGAAAATGGGTCACAACATGCGGGTCAACCCCGTCCGTCACGAGTTCGGACCGGGTTGGGTTTGAAAAAATTGTATTTTTTTTATGCGGGTCAGATTTCAATCCAGCTCATCTAAACTCGGCTCATGTGGGTTGAACCCGTGGTAGGCCGGGTTGGTCCACCAACCCCCTTACCTAATTTTATTTTATTAAAATTTAATTTTAATTTTATAAAAAAGATTTCTTATTATTTTTTGCTTGAAAAAATTATTTAAGTTCCATATTTTCAAAATTAATTAAACATTCATGTTGGGAGTGAAATTTGTTTAGATTTGAATTATAGAAAGTTTGTAATTATTTTTATTTAAAAAAATTGTAATTAAGTGGACCAGTGAGCCAACTCGTTTACCCACCAACCCGTGGTAGGTCGAGTCGGGTTCAAATTTTTCTAACTCGCTAATAAATGAGTCGGGTTGGGTTGGCTCACTAAGTTACCAACCCATGGTGGGCCGGGCCGGGTCGAGCCGAGTTACCCGTTTTGACAGCTCTACTTCCTATATTATCTTAGGTTGTCTTTGGCTTTTCTATAAGCACTTGTAAAGAAGAAACATGCACAAAATACTTTTAATAAACACATTATATTAAAATTATTTTATATATAAATTAAAAATAAATTTTGGAAATGATGATATAAAACTTTTTCGAAGTAATTTATGATGAACTTGTATTGTATGAGGACTCCTCAACCATTCTACATATAATCTTTAATCGGATTATCCAATACAAATGAGATTTTATTGTCTATCGGACTCATACCGAGTTCCAAGTATTAAATGTCGAAGACTATGAAGATTGGATCACTTGGTAAGATGCCAAGCATTGGACATCGAATATTGAGTACCATGTATTATGTCTCTCATGCTAAAGTATGCATCTTTTTTACAACCATGTTGCTAACTAAGCTGGGTACCACTTACCGGTGCCTAAGTCGAGTACTGCCTACCGATGCCTTCGTATGTCTGTTGAAGATATTTTCGTACTCGATAACTTAGAAGAAAAAAGGTGTAGTTTCTCACTGATAAATTAGTCATTGGATCTTTGAGCCAATGATCCATAATTGAGGTTTAATCATATGAGAGTCCATGGTAAGCAAAATATCCCTGTAAATATTATTTTATCCATGATTTCACTTCACTTTTTCTATTAATCCAAAATTTGACCAAAATCTCTAACATGAACGTAGGAGAATTTTCTGTAAAAATCCTACCATTCAGTAGAGGATGAAGGAAACTTGAAAAACAGGTACCAAGTAGTTGGAATCAATAGAGTAATCGGTTCCGGAACAACAAAATTAATTTTATTCAACATTATAAATTTATTCAACATTTTTCTCCTAAATATTTTTATAAAAAAATTCATCCATATTGATTCGTTTTAGATAACAAGTCTTTGTTTTAGAGCAAAAATTGAATTCGTTCACAATGAGAGTATTCTTAAACTCTTCACCGTGAAGGCATGAACCTAGAGATTATGGACCGTCTGAAATAAGAGTCTCAATCTTAGGGTGAATACAATATCAAATATATTTGGATCTTGAAATTGGCTCAAGACCCACTTAAGATTAAAAAAAAAAAACTAATTTTATTCCATCTTGCTTCACAAGATATAGTAGCCCACTATCCGTAAATAATAGGATGAATAATAATTGTTTCTAAGTATATCATCATTGTAATCAACATATACACTTGATTTTTTCCAGCTTAAGTCTCTATTCAACTTTTGCAAGAAGGCATACTTATTTGCTTTCTAAAACTATTGTACTGAGTTAAATAAACAGAAATGCAATAAAATAAGATGAGATTTTTAATCTATTCACTTAATTTTAAAATGAAACAATGTGACTCTTTGAAAGTTCAATAGAGATTTTGAAATTTTTAAAATACAATATTGTTTCACTTTTAGAAATTGAGAGTTGATTAATCTTTTATTAATAATAAGATTATATGGAATAAATAAATACTAAGATCAAATGGAATAAGGTACTTAAGCCATGAAATAATCACAAAGCATTACAAATATCTAATAAAACATTTTCTAACTAAACAATTCATTACAACACAACAAAAAGTCCAATCCGAAGGCTCAATCCAATGAACTCAACCTGTCCTTGATCCACTGAATTGGCAAATTATATGGATTGAAAGATTGATTCGTGTAATCTAACCCAACTCTCTTCAAATTAAATGAGTTGTTCCAATGGATTCAACTCATTTTGACATCTTACACCTAGGGTTATTGCACATGAATCTTCAAATATCTCCCAGGTTATCACATAACGACTGATGGTCAAGGAAAATTTTACCGTGCTAGTTCATCAGCGTAACATCTAGATATTGTGTTAAGGTGGTGGTCCGCAAGACTTTATCTGCAGTGTGTGAATGCCGATGACACAGCTGTAGCAAGCTTCCATGTTATAGTGACCAAAAGTGATACTGACAGCATCCTAGAATGCAAACTCACGTAAAAATTGCATACTCTAAAAATTTCCAGCATCATAATGAAGGAAAAGAGCCAAGTTAGTATCATTTTATTAAGGGATTAATGAGAATAGTAACCGTTCGTAAATGAAAAGTAAGCAGGATATCCTATGCTTAAAAATGACTAAAATATTAGGACAACCATAGTTTCCTGTGATAAGCAGATTTCTCTGACCGAAAATTTGAAACGACAAGAATGTGAAAGATAGATGTTTTGTACAACTTACCTGTAAGTGTTTAACCGTTGTAAAAGATAGGTCTGCCATTGTAACTGAGCTCCTTACTTTCTCCCAAATATTTGAAGAAGGAAGATAGTGCAGTTTTATCATTGTGATTGTCTCTCTTAACCAACCACTTGTCATCGAGTTGGATATTTACATCCCTATCAGAAATTGTGATCCATAGTTACTAAAAGAAGGAGGATATCAGCACCTATATATAATTTATTTCCATGAAGTATGTTGTACAAGTAAATGAACACAAACTGTGAAAACAAAACCACAGATACAGATGTGAATGAAGTTTTACAAAGAAAATCAACACACCTTTTCAAGGCAAGAACTTCATAGTTTCTCCGAAGGTAATCAGCATGGTTTTTAAGGGCATCCTGTGCATATGGTCTGCCTACAGTCCTTATTGCAGCCGCATTTAATAAAGTTTCCAAGGAACCATGTTTTTTAATAAGTTTCATAGCAGTCTTCCGACCAAAACTAGGGACCAGATGCTGGATACCAGGAACGCCGTCTACTTCATCACCTACAATACATCCTACACAATCACAGCATACATAAACCAAAATGTTAATCAAAATGGCTTCACCGTTCAGCCACTAAGTAAAACAACTTTAAAAAGGGCCAGAAAGATTCCACTCGGATGAATTTTATCTCTACAACCACGTTCTAGTTCTTCATTGTACAAAAGTTCTATTGAAACAACATACTTTAGTTGAAAATCCCATTAAAGGCCACCAAATCAACACAATTTTTAACATAAAGCTTAGTCAAAAGAATTAAAATGATAAATTTGTAAGTTGGCTCAGCCTCGCCTTATTTTATATATTAAAAACGGATACTGCTGTTAAAATGTCGACAATGAACATATCAAACAGAAATAAACTGTAATATGCGCTATACTCACTAAAGCTCAGATCAGATTCTGGATCACAATTATACTGATCCCTGTAGTGCCTCAGAGTGTAGAAGGACCACCTTTGTAACTCTGGCAAAGGCATAACTATTTGCACATCTTCAGATATAAGCTGCTTAAAATCCTTATCAGGGGAGCCAATGACCACTCGAAACCCTTTATTGACAACTTGTCCAGCTAGAGTAGCTACAACATCATCAGCTTCATTACCAGCAACTTTTATAACCTGCATGGTTTCATCTTGTCACTAATGAATTATATGGTTGAATAAAAAGTATATTGACCTTTTCACTTTTGCATACATTTATGAGAATGATATGTGCATATTATTCTAAAGTGATTGATAAACATAAACAATAACTTTAAGAATGCTTGAAATAGAAGGAATGGTATCATTTTCCTAACAAGTTTCCATATTGTTACTTACCTGCAATTATAATTTTGCAATGAAATAAAAATGAAGACATATGATACCAGAGAAACTGATTCACACATGACTAAGTGATCATGTGTCAATAGTAAAAGCAAATCAATGTTCTCATTCTCCTGTTAGTTACGCAGTCAACATTCCAATTTCAATCAAATGGGAGCAATGGGAAAGTGGATCTCAGAAAAAAGTATCAGATTTTAAGTTTCTGTTAGGTTTCTAAATAGAGGAAACCAGGAAAATGAATGCAAACTCACTGAATAGACCTCGTATTATTGATTCTAGGAAACAAGTACAGCATGAATGCATCCAAGGGACGACGTTCCCTTCATACAGGATGTCAATGATCCCTGTCAACAATTCTCCAAAACATGAAAAAGAAATGCCCCACATACAAAGACACCCTAACTATATAGAAAGTCTCACTCATCCTAACAACCCAACCAACAACTACTTTTTAGTATGTTTCCTCCCAACATACACATTACATATCCTATCGTGAAGTGCCGCTGCAGAAACAACCTCTCCTCAAGGTTGAAGTCTAGAAACTAGTCCTTAATTGTTGCACAACTTCCCACGTGGCTGCCTTAAGGCTTCCTTTCTGCCCTTGGATTAACACTTGCTGCAAGACTTGATCTCCCATCAGTAGTTTCATCAAACTTGGGGAAGATTCATCAACTTTGGTGGCCTTCTTCCCATCACATCTACCAAATAGCTTGGTAGGTAGAAGCAGGCACTTCACTTTTGTAGGATCGTAATGATCGACCTGAAGACCAGTAAGCAACCCTGCAATTGCACTAGCATCCCTCAAAAGTTTCCTTTCTTACTGTCTTGCAGACTACCTTTCTCAGCATCCATACCTGTGTTTACCTCTTTCTTTCCTGTCATGATATCTTGAAGAAGTTCTTCTCTCCTTCCCTTTCTTCCTCTGTTAACAAAATTCTAACTTCCTTCTAAGCCCCTTTTGATATTCTTGGACTTCCACGGCATTTATTTAATTTCTTGAATATTGTCTCTCAATTCCGCAATTGCCTTATCCTATTCATTGGCCCACCTTTCAATGGCGTTCATTTTGCCTTCCGTGATCCCTCCTCTTTTTGATCCAGCCGGTCAGACCAAATTGTTAGGTTTCTAGATAGAGGAAACCAGGAAAACGAATGCAAACACCCAAACTCACTTAATAGACCTCGTATTATTGATTCTACAAAACAAGTACAGCATGAATGCATCCAAGGGACAATGTTCCCTTCACACAGGATGTCAATAATCGTGTCAACAATTCTCCAAAACATCCAAAAAAATCCCCGACCAACAACTAGTTTTTAATATGTTTCCTCCTAACATACACATTACATATCCTACCAGTTTCATTGTTTTTTTGTATTTACAACAAAGTACCAATCATTTCTATAAACAGACTTTAAGCTGCTAGAGAAACTGGCAGACTAAACTGTCAAGGAAGATCCAAGATTCAAATTATTAAAATAGCCCCCTCAGTTGAAGGCCCACTAGACCTAATTTCTAAACAACACTTAACTTCACCGAGTGCTAACTAAAACTAATAACTAATTGAACTTTTTACCAGCACTTGTTCACCTCCCCCTGCATCCTAATGTCCTCTCTGGCAAGGCCACAACTGATTGAAATTTTGAGATAAAGTTATGCTAAGTTTTATACATTTTATTTTTGTTAGCATACAACTTAAACTTCACATGTATATTCACCATTTTCTGCTTTCTACTACTGATAACATTGTTCCTTAACCAGTGTCCTTTGTTCAGTAGTTAGCATTTGCTACAAAATATTATTCAATCTTTCATATATTGATTTCATATGTTACATAACTCTCTCTGATTCATTTTATAATGTTAGTATGCATCATCTAGTAGTTTGTCATCATTGAAACAGGTCATATTTATATGTTGTAACAACTTTCTGTTATGATGATTTTCTGTTACATTGTTTCTGATCATTGCTTTAGTGTACGTATTGTTTTGAAGAACTATAACTTCGTACCTTGTTATAAGACACTCTCCAAACTGTTATTACATTATTTGTTTTACAAAAATGCCCTTAATTATTCAATAATGTTCTGGACAACAAAAAGTAAATTCGTTTGTTAGACTCTCGCGAGGAAAGGGATATCACTAGCCAAAACCTCCCTCATTCAGTCCACTTATTGGCATAGAACGCTGAAAGTCATTATTTAAGAGGAGATACAATGAATGACTTTAAGACAATGGATGTCTAGTAATTTCAATAGTAATTGTTGACAAATTATACATACTGCTAATAAATTTAACATGCTAAATGCTAACTAAGTTTTTTAATTCCTGTGAATTAGTTAAAGAGATAGGTGTGGGATCAGAGGATGCATTTATTGTAGACTTTTGAAACATAATTTCTCTTGGACTAATCTATAAAAATCTGACTCGTAGAATCCAAAATTGTCCAGCTAGTTTCTGGTCTAATGAGCTCCAAGCAAAAAAAATTAATCATGTACCTAAATGTACAAGAACGGGTATTGGATATAAATAAACCAGTCATGATCCTTCATATTTAGAGGGTCAGTCATATCCACAATCAAATGTAAACACGTGTTTCTGTATGAGAAATTTTGTACCTCGATTTGTATGGTTTACCTCAATAAGTGCTTATGGTTTACCACAAAAAACAATTAAGTGGTAGTGCAAGTATCACAGAACATTCGGGATCCAATTAATCTCCGAAAAGTCAGTAAACATATTGTCATTGACTACTATCTATTCGGACTACGGTCATTTCACATATTAAGTCACACCCTTACTACCTTCATGTCAACTAGTGATTCCATGTAGTAATTTAAGTGTACGATGGTTCAATGCATCAGGTTTTCTTGTAGTTAATTTTGGGATTTATATTCAACCAAAAGATAGTCTTGAATATCCTAATAGAAAAAGTTAAAAATACATTAAAAGATTAAGGACAATAATCAGAAATGCGCAAAACATTAAGATATTCTATATAAGATCCTAATAACTTATAATTACAAATGGAGACAATAAATTGATCTAGCGTTCCAGATTATATTTGAATAACAAAAATAGCATCATTCAAAAATTTCCCTGCCAAGCACATCCAAATTTGTAGCCTGTGTATGTTTATGTTTCTAAATATGATGGCCTTACAACAGATTTCTGTTCTGCAAACTCATCTACATACCCAGAAACCAGTGATACGTTTAAGATTTAAATAAACTCTTTTTTATGTTAAAATAGTATAGAAATTTGGTAAAGATACAGTTGTTTGTTTGAAAACCCTCCCAAATGGAATACATCGAAGAATTAAACATAACTTTTCTGTTAAACTTGGAGTTCCGAATTAGATTTGTGGATTGGGAGAATAACTAATTTTGAACTAGTAGGAAGCCAAGCATGCATCACTTTCAATGTAAGTTTTAGCAGCAAAATAATATATCATAGAAATGAAGCACATTACTCGACAGAAATTAAAATTATATACAAGTACATCATTTTATAATAGCAATGACACAGCAACTCACTGGCACGTTGCATTTTCCAAGAACATCATTTATAACTTGATGAGACCTCCCAACATGGCCACTTGACATGTGTCTCGTGAACTTTTTCCTATGTGCTTTATATGAAGGTAGCAACTTTCTGCGATGCTCGCTGCCTCCTTCTCCATCAATAACCTGCTCAATCATTTCAATGCTTTAAGAGAGAAAAGAAAAGAGAAAAAGAAGTCACAGCAAATGAAATACAATACCGAATGAAACTTTTATTTTCATAGCATAAAAATATTCTTAATGAGAATTCAAAAGAAATGCCTATGCAGCAGTAAATGGTTCGGAGTCACCGAACTATGGAAATTATATGTATGCATCGTAAGTATTCATTCTATCAAAAAATTAAATGATTGAAATTACATACGGGCACTATAAGTATTCACTCCACCATCACATTTGTCGTAACACACGAAAATTTTATCAAAAAATGCATATTGGAAGAAAGTGCATCAGGCTTAAATGAGATTTCCATAAATTAGTCCTTGAACTCCAGGAACTTCATGCATAATTAACAGAGAACAAATATAACTTCAAGAACTAATATAAGTTCAAATTTTAGAATTGGAATGTGAAAGTTTTGCTGCTAGCCGTAGTCTTACCCAGCTCGAAGAGGATTTACTGTAGAAAATACTCAAGCTCTCTACAAAAAATACTGCAATTTGAATTTTACCTTTATTCGAAAATTAAAATTAAGTTATACATAAACTAAAATTAATTACTCACAATTATAACAGAAAACTAATAAAAGACAGTAATTACAGAAAGCTAAACCACGGTAAAAGAAAGCTTAGTAACAGCAACTAACTAGCTAACAACTACTACTAGCTCGTATCAGCATCTCCAATATTCTCTAAAAAGATTGTTTTTAACACTTTAACTAAGAAGGGTGTTTTACTTTCTTTAAAATGTTCATAAGGAAATTCAACCCATTTGACCTTAATAAGGACGGGTGTAGTAAGGTTAGTTTGAAATTCTAATAAGAGAACCCACTACCAAAAGGTAAGTAAGCCCTTGCATCCAAATTCATTCGTTCACAAACAAACAGAGCTAGAGAGATTACAGCAATGACGGGGTCAGTGAGGCTAACTTGATAGAGAAACAGAGAGAGCCACCGCCCGAAGGAGTGCAAGCTGGGCTTGCTTCCTTCGTAACAGAGCGGGTTAACGTCCAAAAAGAACACCCTCTTCTTCTTTTCAGGGAGAGGCTGCGCGCAACGTGTTTGATCAAATGACTCACTGAAAAACACCTCTGTTTTCGTGGTCGCTGTCTTTTGAGTTCTGCAGGATGCGGAGAAGGTCGGGTTGCGCTTGCAAGGGAAACGAGGCTGAACGTAAGGTTGTGTCAACAGACTCATTTGTAACGTTTGCATCTTTCTCTCTTATGGTAGGAACATCGTGGCTACCGTCTCTACACTCGCTTCGTGCAACGGTGCAATGTGAGAAGTTAGGAAAATGGATTATGTTTTATTATCTACAATACGATACATACATTTCTGATGTGCAAAATGAAACAAGTCATTAAAGAAAATACTAAATTAACGTTAATTTTTTTGGTAAACACAGATAATAGTTATTAAAACTTAAATATGTATATAATAATTTTAATTATTAATTAAATTTAAATAAAATTAATGAAATTAAAATAGTAAATTATTTATTTATTTTAATAAATCAACTATTTATTTAAAAATCAATAATAAAAATGTTTGAATAACTTAAAATTTTATTTTTATGTTCAAAAGTTGATTGAAGATATATTTTTGTTATGAGTGAAATTTTGCTTAAAATCTTATATACAACTTTAATATGTTTTAATCTTTGTGAAATTACCGGATTTTGATTTATGAAATTTAAAAAACGATTATTTTTAGGTTTTATAAAATATTTGAATTTTTATTTTGTTTAATTAAAATGTGTTTCTTTGATTTTATTTTTTCTATTTCTTAAAATTTTCAAATTATTATATTTAGTCTCCAATATTTTAAGATATACAAATAACATATGAAGTTTTGTTCAACATATAAAAAAAATTATAATTACTGATTTTTAATATAAGGAGGATTAAAAACAAAAACAAAAAAGTAAAATGCAATAATTTTACAATATCTTATATCTATAAGCATATTCAACAATGTTTTTGAAAATAACTCAAATCTTTTATTTATTTGTTAGCGTTTTAACATAGGTTCATAATATTTTAGTTAATATTATTATTGTAATACCGAGATTGTTATGTATGAAGTACTTTTTAGTGCTAAATTTCCTCTTCTTGAACTTAAAAGACTAATTTCACATATTATGACATAATGGTTTTATTTGATACATCAAAATCTACGTACAAATTCATGAGTCAACTGTTTGTTGCTCCTTAGATAATTATAAAAATTAAATTTGTATCTTGAGAATTGCCCCCTTTATACGAGGAATATACGTTCTAAAGTTGGATGGTGATAATTGCATAAAGATTAATATTGTTTTCATTTTCGAGGATTGTACTATTTAGAAATAAAGGAAAGACTCGTTTGAGAGATGAGTGGTGTTCATTTTTGAAAATTTGCAAAGACGAAAGAGTGTGGATTTACGAGATACCGGATAATATATCACTGTTCATATGAGATGATTTGGGATGAATCGAAGACAATTGTCATATATATATATATAATATTATAAATCAAATAAGATAAATTTATAGATTAAATATATTTTAAAATTTTAAAATTTAATACAAAACTAAAAACTAAAATCTGTTTTGTCTAATTGGTGTGTGGAAGCTACATGCCATTGCATTGGAGTTGTATTGGAAAATTTTGAATCAATCTTAGTTCAAAAACAAATCAAACTATAAGTTGGTAGTAAATTATTTTACAAAAAATATTAAATTAAAAAAAAACATTTTACTAAATTATATATTTTTTTACATTTTTAAAATTATTTTTAATGATTATCGTTAATTTTTTACTTTTTATAAATATTTTTACAATTAAATATAACATTAACAATTATCATTTTATATTACTTTAATAATTAAGGACGTTTTGGTAATTTTCAATTTTTATCAATTAAACAAAAATTTTTTTATCTGTCATTTCAATCAAATCGTACATTAATTCTCATAAATTTTACTTCCAAATCCACTTAAATAAACAACAAAAAGTTTACTCTCAAATTCATCCACTCATTCTCTCCCAAATCATCTCCTCCAAATGAACAAAGACTAAGCATTTTGTGGTTTGATGATATAATGATCATATTTTCCAAAAAGATATGATTTTCATATTTATATAAAAAACCTATATTATTAAAACTATGTTAGATTGTCATGATTACACTAATAAGATTAGAGTTTCTTAGTCAAATCATTTATCTTTAACAATTTGTCACTGTTTTATTATAAATATTCACGAGTAGTTGATATGTTTCAATAAATTTCTTCATGAAAATTTATAAGAGGAAAAAAAATAAAAACACAGAATGAAATGAGCTGTTGCATAAGTTAAAATTAGTTTATGTATAAATTAAAACTTAAAAAATTATAAAGATCATATAAAAAAAATTAAATGAATTAGCTTATGCAAAAATTCAGTTTATTTGTTAAAAAACAATTCTTTCAATGTCTCTTTCTCTCCCAAAACTCCTTATGAAAAGTTATTGAAAGTCAAACGTAAAGTCCGATAGAATTAGTCAATCATAATATTAAGGACCATTGTACAAATAAAAGAAAAAACAAAAAATAATCATTTTGAGCAATAAAGACAAATTTTGAGCAAAATCTGAGAATTCAAAATCATATTTTATTTTTAATATAGTGACATAATTGATAATTAAGCATTATTTAAAATATTTTATCAGAGATTATCATACTATTATGTGATTTTATTTTTCTAAAAAAGTTGAATTCCTTAAATAGATTTCAATATCTCAAAGAATTAGATTGGAATACCTTGGACTAAAAAAAATAATTTTTTTTAAATGCAAAAAGTCTAAAACCATCATTTATTAAAAATGGAGACCTACAACAAATTTTACTTTAAAAACATTAGTACTTAAAGACATGAGTGGAGAGTTATGAAAAGTTTAAAATTTGTTGTCATTTAAAATTTATTGGAAACAATGAAATGATACAAAAGTGGTGGGAATCTAGTTAAATACACGTCTGACTTAATCAAACACGAAATTAAAATATGTACTAAAAGTGATTACATATAGGAGTTGATGAATCAAACATGGAAATAAGATAGAAATTATTCATAAACATATTTTTGGAGTCAAAAGATTTGAATTTTCTAATTTTTAAACTTAAACATAACTTTCATTATTGATTTTTTATTTTGTCCTCTGCTGAGTCTTCAAAATATACTTGAATAAGTGATTATTGATTGGTTCATGAATCGAGACTTATTGGATGAACATTTCTTAGCTAGATACCAACACTTCTCTGCTATGTCCATTCGAAGAACCAAACAATAAGACATCCATTATTGTTGTATAAACTATGTTTCTACCACTAGTAAACTGATTACTGTACACTGTTCACACACCATAGAAATGTTAAGAAAATCATGTCCAATCATAAATTCTACCTTTCATATTTTCTAGACTTAAAAGCATCATCACAAAAGAAATATACCTCAATCATATATTCTACCTTTCATCTAGCATTTAAGAGCATCCTTAGCACACTCTTCATCTTTGGTCTTGATTCTGGGGATGTACCAACACAAACACGAGCAATCTCAAGAATTGCAAGCATCTGGTTTCTGACTGCTTGTGATGTTCTACTGACATTAAAGTCAAGAATGTAATCTTGGTTTGTGGAGTTACGCATAACCCACTTCACCAATTCCGTTCCCTCAGTCACTGCAGGCTTTCCTGTCAGCAGTTCAAGCAGAATCACACCAAAGCTGTAGACATTCCCAGCCATTGTTACTGTCATTGTGTATGCATACTCTGCCAACCAATAAACAAAGTTAAGAGCTGCGAAATTGATTTTAAAGTAAAGTGATTTATGTTTAGATGTTCTGATGCTGAAAGAAAGTTTGATGTAAAGCTTAATGACAATTTTTCAACACAATGCAGAAGGAACATTGTATCAGTTCTTGTCAAACTGAGGTTTGGAGGCAAAATTAACTTTACCTAACAATAACAAAACATACGTATCTTTACTAAAATCACATTTGACAGGATATAAAACTCAATTCTGATGCTTTTCAACATGAAACCGTGCACACTATAATAGCTTGGCAATCTCAATTGATTTCTGAATCACTAGGAGTGTATGCTTGTAGGAAAAATGTTTAAATACAATTTTCAGGTTATATGCTCAAGTGTTCATGAATTTAGTCAGGTTTTTCTTTATTACTTAGCGCTAAAACTCAACTGAAAGAGTGATTAAGTAATTACACAGGACTGTACTGCATAAATGAAATAGAGACAACTTTGCTTAAAATATTTATAGAATATTTTTTTCACCTAGTGGAATTTTGATCCACATTACACCTACAATATATATCACACACACTGTTTAGTGGTGGTATATGAAGTTAATCTGTGAACCATGAAAAGGTAATAGGAGAATAAAAGTTGAAGAGATATATACCTGGAGGAATATAACCAACTGAACCAGCAACTGCAGAAAAGTTCCCTGTACTTTTTGAGGGATCAATAACCTTGTAGTGTTCAATATCCCCAACTAGAGGCTCCTTGAGGGACTTCAGCATAATACTTTTACTTGACAGGTCAAGGAGTAGTATTGGACTAGAGGCGAATCCATGAAGAAAAGAAAGTCCTTGAGCCACTCCAACAGCTATACTGTATCTGCTAGCCCAATCTAATGTCAAATCCATGCTTCCATGAAGAACATTAAAGAGGGAGCCATTTGAGATAAACTCGTATAGTATATAAGCAGTGTCAGTGGACAGAACATAGGCCAAAGGAGTCATGACATTCGAATTGTTCAATTTGGCCAATACTTCTAGCTCTTTAACAAACTTATCATGACTTCCCACTTGGAATACCTTGTCAAACCAGTTCAGTTTCTTGACATAATAGATTGAACCAGACGGCATAACAGCCTTATAATAAGTTGAAAACCTTGTTTTAAGAGTAACATTTGATGTTTCGGCAACAGCTTCCATGGCTTTGGAGAAGTCAATGTTTGATCTATGTATTCCATTAGGAGTTAACAGATTACTTTGCATGACCTGAGGATGCTGACGAACTTCTGATGACTGGGAATGCTCATCATTAACCCTGTAATAGTGGCGTGACACTGACAAAACCAACAGAGTGACAAAGCCAACAAGAAAAATAGCTGCTACAATTGCAATGAGAATGGCCACTCCAATGCCTATTCCATTCTTGGCCCCCCTGGGCCCTGTGTTGGCAGTTGGGTTCTTCTGTGCAGTATTATTTTTTAGATTAGTTCCAAAATATTCAACATAAATATGGTGACTGAAGTTTGGGATTGCTCCAGATAGGGGATTGTTAGAAAGTATCAACCGTGTCAAAGCCGGCATGCCAGTAAGATAATCAGGAATTCCACCAGAAAAGCTGTTATTTGAGAGATCCAAGATTTCTAGGCTTCTTAATCTACTAAAACTGGTAGGAATAGAACCACTAAAGTTGTTGCTACTAAGATTCAATGAAACCTGCAGACTCAATGGCATGCTTGGAATCACACCTCCCAGGTGGTTTTCCCCAAGTTGGAGTTCTAAAAGATCATTCAACATGCCAATGGATGTCGGTATGGAACCATTAAGCTTGTTGCCTTGCAAATACAGGAAATTAAGAGTGCTTAAATTTGCAATATCAGGTGGAATTGGTCCACTCAGAGAATTCCGGCTCAAATTCAGGGTTAACAACTTACTAAGTTGGCCAATTTGAGTTGGGATTGCACCACTAAGATTGTTCAATTGGAGCTTCAAGACATAGAGATTGGTAAGACTACCAAGCTGTTGTGGCAATACACCACTCAACCGATTCTGAGCTAAATTCAACAATGTCAAACTCTTGCAAGAACTCAATTCAGCTGGTATCGATCCCATCAAGATATTGTTATCAAGCTCCAAGTATGTCAAATTATGAAGTTCTACAAAAGCATCTGAAGGAATGTTTCCACTCAGCTGATTGCTCCCAAACCTCAACCTGAACAAATTTGGAGAAACTTTCCTAGGTAAAGACCCATTTAACGTATTATTGGTCAAATCTACAACCTGCAACTGTTGTGGAGATAAAAAGTCTTCTGGAATGGCGCCAGACAGAGCATTATAGCTAAGATCCAAACTCGTGAGATATTTTGTAATCCCAGAAGGTATAGAACCTGTGAAGTTGTTCTGATTTGCTGCAAATCTTGAAAGTTTGGTGATGTTCGCCAGTGAAGTTGGAATTTCACCAGTGAGGTTATTAGTGGAAAGGATCAAAGTTTCTAATTTAGAAAGCTTCCCAATATTGGTAGGAATAGAGTGTGAAAGTATATTGTTCTTAAGATCAATCCAAGTCAAGTTTTCATAACTGAATAATTCATCAGGGATTTTGCCTTCAAATCTATTGTTAGAAAGCAGAAGGTGCTCCAAAACCATGGACTTTCCCAATTTGGTAGGAAGAGACCCAGAGAATCTGTTGAAAGTAAGATTCAAAATTTTGAGGCTAACCAACTCATCTATCTCTAAAACAATATTCCCTCTCATTGCATTGAAAGACATATCCAGGGATTCCAATGCATCAAAGCCATGAAAAGTAGGTAAAATACCTAAATTGTTATTACTAAAATTCAACAGCTTCAAACCCTTTATCTTTCCACACTCAGTGATGAAACCATCATGGATTGAGCTCAGATGGTTTTTGGAGACATCAAGAGTCTCTAAAGTTTCAATTTTGCAAACAAGGGGCAGAAAGTCAGAAGAATTGAGTGAATACCCAGATAAAGAAATCCCTACTACAGAGGAGTTGGCACGGTCACAACTCACTCCCTTCCATGCACATGGGTCTGAGCCAGTCCATGGAATCCTACCAGTAAGATTCTTTGAGAGACTGTTCATGGTTTGTGTTTGGGTTTGTGATAGCAGGGAGAAGACCATGGGAGAGAAAGAAAAGAGGAAGTAAACAACACTAAGGAAAGATGAAGAAAGGTGGTAATACCTGCCCATGTTCTTAGCAGTGAGTTTTGAAGTGTGATTATCCTTTATATGTGTGTATATCTATCTGGGGTGTGTGAATGAGTATTTTATTTGCTTTGGATTGAGGGTGAAGAGAACATGATGAAGATGGAAGAAGAAGAAGAAGAGAATGTTGGGAAATGTGTGCAAGAGAATATATAAAGGATGTATGTTTGGAGTAGAAGGAAGGTTGGTGGAAAGAGAGTGTGAATAAAAGTGTATGAGAGTGGAGTTGACTGACATTGCAGGTCTCTCACTGCAAAAAGACTTGTATGACTTAACATTTGCACTCAGTCAAGGATGAATGGATAATCATTCATGTCACTGCCTTCTGTAACACGTTCTAAAATTTTCTTTTATAAATTATCTTATATTATTATAATTTTCTTCAGTCTAGATAAACTTTATATATACTTAAAAATATTGTGTTGTTTATAAAAGCATTCAGATTTTCTTATAGGAAAAATCATTTTCATCTCGTAATCCTCATACTCCTAAGAAAACATCTTTTTTTTTAATTATTTTATATTTTAAAGTAAAAATATTGTTTTGTTTTTTATATGTTGAATAAAAATTGAGGGGTTTTCTTATTGTAGCATTTTTCTAAGAAGATCACACATGCTTGATCTCTGATTCTTTATTTTTGTTTTTAATATCGATATATCTTTTTCACATTTTCTATGAAAGATAGAATAGAGATGTGTTTGTAAAATTATTCTGAATTAAAATTAATAGAAAAAACAACATATATACAATCTATAAATAATGTTGACCTATTTTTAATATTTTAATAAAACTTTGTTCTTTATTTAACTAAGAAATACTATAAGGTATTAAAACTCATCAATTCGATTTACCGGATTGATTCATCGTAAATTAAGTTAAAAATAAATTTATTTGATTTGGTTTAATTTTGAGTGAGTGAAAAAAATAACAAAATATTATTATTGTTGAATTATGATTTAACTCATCTTTAACTCAAGTAACTCATAGTTAGGTGAGTTAGATCTGTTTAGCATAGAGAATTATTTATTTGGCAACTTAAACTAATGATCAATTGAATTAATATGAGAATTTGAATCTATTTTAACATACTAATATAAGATTATATATAAATGCTAAGATTATTAACATCCTAGACCGAGAAAAAATGTTAGGAGTTCTCTTTAGAACTTTTTCTTGTGCAAGATATCTTCACTCCAAAAAATATGTGTTTAAATAAAATAAAGTAAATACTTCAATGTTTTATAAATAAAATGGCATCGGAACCTGACAAAGCCGAAGTAGGTGTTTTGAGTAAGAAGGGACTGAACCTCTTGAGTAGTCGACTGATAGGAGTTCTTCTTCGAGCTTTCTGCGTTGAGCAGGGATTTCTAAAGCCGTTTTTCGGACTTCCCCCGAGCAGCTTGAGACAAGAGTCATTTTTTTTACTTCCTACGTTGAGCGGGGATTTCTGAAACCATTTTTCTGACTTCCCCCGAGCGGCTTGAGGTAGGAGTCATTTTTCTGACTTTCTGAGCAGGGATTTCTAAAGTCATTTTTCTGACTTCCTCCCAAGCGGCTTGAGGCAGGTGTAATTTTTCTTACTTCCCCCCGAGCGGCTTGAGGCAGAAGTCATTTTTCTGACTTCTTGCGTTGAGCGGAGATTTCTGAAGCCATTTTTCTTACTTCCCCTCGAGCGGCTTGAGGCAAGAGTCATCTTTTTGTCTTCCTGCGTTGAGCGGGAATTTCTGAAGCCAATTTTCTTACTTCCCCCGAGCGGCTTGAGGCAGGAGTCATTTTTCTGACTTCTTGCGTTGAGCGGGGATTTCTCACTTTTCTGACTTCCCCCGAGCAGCTTGAGGCATGACTCATTTTTCTGACTTCCTGCGTTGAGCGAGGATTTATGTAGCTATTTTTTTGACTTCCCCCAAGCAGCTTGAGGCAAGAGTTATTTTTCTAACTTCCTCGAACAACAAGTTGTAGAGGATTGAATCTTCCTGTACAAAATATTTTATCCTAAAAAACATGCGTTGAAGCAAAATATTTTGTAATCTATTTTTATAATGACATGACATTAGAACCTGATAAGGTTAAACGTTGGTCTGAACCTTTTCCTATGCATGATATTTTTACTGAGAAAAATATGAGTTAAATAAAATATTAAACATTTTATAATGAGATGACATTAGAATCTGATAAGGTTGAACATTGGTCTGAACTTTTTTCTGTGCAGGATATTTTTACGCACAAAAATATACGTTAAATAAAATATTCAATATTTTATTTTTATATTTTTATAATGTGATGATATTAGAACCTGATAAGGTTGAACGTTGGTCTGAAGCTTCCTGCACATGATATTTTTACTCATAAAAATAGGAGTTAAATAAAATATTTATTTTTATAATGAGATAACATTAGAACCTGATAAGGTTGAAAGTTGGTCTGAACCTTCCTGCACATGATATTTTTACTCATAAAAATATGAGTTAAATAAAATATTTATTTTTATAATAAGATAACATTAGAACGTGATAAGGTTGAACAAGGTTGAACTTTGTACAGGATATTTTTACTCACAAAAATATGCATTAAATAAAATATTCGACATTTTATTTTTACAATGAGATGACATTATAACCTGATAAGGTTGAACGTTGGTCTGAACCTTCCTGCACATGATGTTTTTACTTATAAAAATATGAGTTAAATAAAATATTTATTTTTATAATGAGATAACATTAGAACCTTGAACATTGTGCATGATATTTTTACTCACAAAAATATGCTTTAAATAAAATATTTGACATTTTATTTTTACAATGAGACGACATTAGAACCTGATAAAGTTGAACGGTAGACTGAACCTTGTGTGGAGGATATTTTTACTCACAAAATATGAGTTAAACAAAATAAAGTAAATGCTTCAACATATTATAATTTATAAATTATAATAAAAAGTGGAACCTGACAAGGTTAGGTTGAACGTTAGACTGAACGTTCCTGTGGAGGATATTTTTATTCACAAAAAAATGAATTAAACAAAATAAAAATTATAATTTATAAATTATAATAAAAAGTATTGGAACCTGACAAGATTGAACGTATGACTGAATCTTCCTAAAAGTTCTCAAAACAAAAGAGATGCATTAGAAATTATTATAAAATTTTTTTGCTCTTGTTGCAAAACCAAAACCTGGTATTGATTCGTAGTGATGTCGAGACCAAGGGCACGTCTGGTTCTCCGTGGTTTCATAGGGATGTCGCTCGCCCCGCGGTGAGCGCCAAAATGTTTCTGTTACATTTGTCCGAGGGTCAGTTGTCCTTCCTTGTTCTGCTTCACGCTTCGATCTTCCCATCTCTTCAAGAACGCAATCCACTCAAATGGGTTGTTGTTGACCTGCAAAAGACACTCTGTTGCTCAAGTAAGATATGTTTCATAAAGAAGTCTATATTTTATTAGAATAGAAGATGAGATGATCATTTTAACTGAACATCGATAATATATTTATAGGGTGTGGTAGACAAGTCCATAGACTAAACATTAGTGGAATATATTTTTAGACAATCAAACTTAATCAGTTATTAATACCGTATATTTGTAAAATGTAAGATAATCTGACCTATTAATACCTAATAATTACTCATAAATGACCATTAACTCCGACCAATATATTTCGTAAGGTACACGATCTTATATTATTAATGAATCTTTTAAAAAAAGATTCAATATAAATATACAGTACTAATAATCATCTCACATAAAAAAATTGATACTATTCTCAATATAAAATTTGGAAAAAAGTGAAAATACAAACTAAAAAATTGGAAACTTATTCATTACAAAGTTGTCACAAGGTTAGATTTAAAGACTAATTAAACTATTCCCATTGAGCTTAAGTGACGATAATAAGATAAAACAATATAATTAAAAATAATTCTAAATCTAATATTTCACTAAAATGTTTAATAAAAAGTTTTGTGGACTTTGACTGTGAAAAGTGACATTTTTGGACCCACACGATAGTGGAAAATGTTTTTATTCAAAGTTCAAACACGCGTTCCATACAGGAAATTCAGATTCTCCTAAGTCCATAACGTGTTCCATGGACAACACTATTTCCAATAGTGATTAACTCTGAATTAAATATTTTAAATTTATAGAAACACTTTTTTAAAAAACTAAAATTAATTAATATATTTAAAGTTATAGAAACACTTTTCTTAAATTTGTTTACAAGACAACAAATCTTGTCAGATACATTATTTAGTGATGAAAAACTGCATCCTAATAACCAAATATATTATTTAACTTTGAAATTTAAGAAAACAAAAACTAAATTTTTAGAAGTTAAAAACATAAATTTGTTTATAAATACATTCCTATCCCAATGATTTCTACTATATTGAAATAAAATAAAAGGTATATGATCTTTTAATCAGTGGTATTGAACATTAATAATATGATTGTTTTATTAGTTAAATATTGCTGAACAAGAAAGAAAGAAAGAAAGGCATGAATTTGTTTTGTTTGTAACGATTTGCAATAACATAAACGCGGAGGAAGGGTTGAGAAGGAACTTGCAAATGTGAGAAAAAGAAAAGCGAAGAAAGTCGGTTGTTAGGAAAAGATTTTATACTTTTGTCCTCTTTTAAATTTACTACAAATTTGTTTGTCTAATTGGTAGATTTGTTGGTGATATGGATTCTTTGTGTTCGAAGATTTAGTTGGCCATAAAGATGGAGGCCTCAGCTTGGGCTTGTGATTTCTCTATCCGTTGTAGGCCATAAATAATTAAAATAATTAATAAAATAGATATTATATTTTATTGTAATTAAAATAAATTTATGAATAATAATTTTAATATAATATATATTAATTATGTAATATTTTATTTTTAAACTACTTTATGACAAGGTAAAGTGATAATTATGTAATTGTATTCATTAAAATCTATCAAATCTAACACGAGTCATTAGAATGGGCAACTTGATCTACGATTTATGGGTCAGTCTATCCTTAAATTTTTTTTTTAGGATATCTTTTCAAGTAGAGTAAAAAAAAGTCTCAATTTCCAAAACCCTTTATCAAGTAAGTTAGAATTAAAATTAAGATGGGTTTGGTCGTATTACAAAACTTTAATTATCTTTTAGATGTACACATAAAATTACCTAATTTATTAAATAGTTTAATATTTTGTAATTTTATTATTTTAAATCAATATTTTTTATATCATACTAATTATTATTTATTAAATAAAATATATAATATATAGTTTATTATAATTATTATCTATAATTTATTTATTAGTTTTATCAATTTCTTAGAAAGAAAAACTTATAACATTTAATATAGTAGTACATAGTACATTATGATAAAGCGTCAAACACGATACAAGAAACATGAAGTCTAGCCATTATTGAATTAATTCTAATAAAATTTACATTAATTTTTTTTCATAATTACTAAATATTATATATATATATATTATTAAAGAGAAATAAATAATTTGTAGAATTTATTAAAGTCATATATTTAAAAAAAGAAAAAAATAAACAACGTATAATAAAAAAAATCCATAAACTTATTGTAACATCCCATTTTAATAGTATAACACTACAAAAATGAAATGTTACAAAAATGTTAAAAGAACGATAAGGTAAAAAAACCTTCTTCAAAGAAGAGATTTACTTTTGTAGATCTATCTAAGAACTCATCTGCTTTTCCCTCACCTCTGGAACAACTGAAAAGGTAATCTCTAAGCTCACACCATTAGGTGATCATCGCAAAGGAGAAACAACATACAAAGACAAGCATAAGAAAAGCAAGGGTAAGCTAGTTTGCAATAGAGGAACGATATATATTTTTCTCCAAGTAGCCCTTACACTAGGACCTCCTACTACGCTCACCACATGAATCAATCTTCTCTATTTGAGAATGAAAGATCATTAGAGTGTTAGGATAACCCCCCAATACTGAGCTCCCTGTATTCAGTTTAAACATAATTGTATCTCACTGAGAGATTTCGCTTTGAAACTTACTTATACCACATTGAAATCATATTTCCTTCACTTTGAATCATCATTCATATCTTTAATACTCCTATAATTTCATACACATTCATACATAGTACACAATGAATCAAAACATCACTTAAACCCATCAAGAACATGGAAGAAAATGGCAAACTAAAATTTGGAAAATTCGTTGAGCGAATAAAATTGACAATGATCCCAGACCTCAACCATTCGCTGAGCGAATAAAACTAGCAGTGATTCTAGACCTCAACCATTCGCTGAGCGAAAGTCCTCAAATAGATGACTTACCTCTACAACCATTCGCTAAGCGAATCCATTCACTCAGTGAGTCTGCATAATCTGTAAAACCAAAATCTGCAAAATTACGCGACCTACACCAAGTTTACCAATTCCAACTATTTTTCTCAACTTCTAACCCTCCTAAATTATGTTATACACCTAATTAGATTTGAATAATTGTTCTTAAACCTTACTAACATCAATCTAAAGAATTTTCTAACCCTATTCCAATTCAAAACCTCCAAAACGCCAACTTATAGACCCAAATCCCAATCTACCACTTTTGTCACATATTTGATCAAATAAGTAGTTCTCTGTTAATCCCCTGACAAGTGTATCAGATCGTTATCAAGTAATATAATTGGTAAAACCCAATATCGTTCTCCCAAAGGACTCTTAGGCCTTAACTTTCATATAAACCAATCGCATAAGACTTGAAAAAGAAATTAACTTTAGGTGTTGAATGCAAAGAACGAAAATAAACATGCAAGATGCAATGATTCAATTGGCTAAAAGAAACTATGGATGAATGGAGTTGTTGGGGTTTACAATTTCATCTTATCCACCCTCTTATATCTACTTTTCTTATCTAATTCGCTTCTTTATCATATTGTCATGCAAACTTTCTTGGTATACCCTTAACCCAATCTCTTGGTGAAAAGAGCCTATTACTAATTACCGGCTTGCTATCCCTAGCCTCCCCTAGTAATTAATAATGCATGATAAATGAAAGCAAAATACAATTGATCGTCCTACCCCTATCCCTAGGCGGTATTAACATAATCAAGGAATCCCCCCCAGTTCATGACATTACTGTACGTTCCCGTATCAATAAAGACAAACAACATTTACCGAATGAGTTAAACGATAAAAGCATTAAGCAAAGGTAAGGAACCCAACAATTGATAAAGATAAGCATATGCAAGCATATAAAGAAGATAAGAATTTCAATATAAGAGAGTTTCAAAAGATTACATTGTTCCCCAACAACCTAGGGTTTAGTTCACCATAATCATGGTGAATCTAGATGAAAAGTAATGAAAGAATGGAAGAAATAACCCTAAACTTGGTTGATTGGAGCCTAAGCATCCAAGGAACCTCCTCCAAGGTGTGTAGAGCTGCTGTAGACATTTCTCTCTGCCAAAAGAATGAATTTTTTGATTTGCACTGGGGCTATATATAGGCCACAAAGATAACAAAATATATCAGAATCTAGGCCAAATAAAAACTGACAATCGCTCAGCCCCTAATTTAACCGCTCAGCAGTTTCCCTCTAATCGTAGGACCGCTTAACACCCAAAATTGTCGCTCAACGCCCAAAACTGACCGCTTAGCGCCCAAAACTGCCACTCAGCGCTCTGGTCAACATTCTGGTCAATTGGTTGACTGGTTGACTTTTCTGATTGACTGGTTGACTTTTCTGAATTCTGGTTGACTTTTCTGCACCGCAACCATTTGATACTTCAACCTTTCTTTCAATTCATTCCAAAAACCTGCAAAACAATGTAAAAACAAGCATAATATCTCTAAAACCAACTTTTGACTCTCACATGACTCAACTAAGTGTGTTACTTGATTTTGAGCTCATTCTAAGCCATAAAAGGTGTGCTTTGATATAAGATTTAAGTATGAAAATAATAGTTTTTAGACCGTTATCATTCTCATAAGTCACAAATGACTTAACTAAGCTATTACAACTGGCCATTTATTCCTCTAACCCCTAATTCTCATTTTCACTACTCCACTTCCTAAAAACAAGTCCTACACTAATGTAAACCATGTCTATACAACCTCATACCCTCTTATAACAGATTTCCTCCCACTTTGATACTTAATTATGATCCAAAACAACTCCTAACCAAGACCAACTGCAGCAAAATAATACACAAACCATTTCTCACTATTTCCTTATCAAAATCTCAAATTTGAACCAATTAACCTACAACCAAGATTACCCTTTTTCTTCCAACCATACAATCCGCATAAAACACTTCCTCAACACAATTTCCACATCTCAAACATGCATACACACAGATTCAAACAATTGTACAACATACATCATCACATAAATCATCAATATTACCCAATTAACTCAATTATCACTAACATCAAACAACATTTTCATTCAAACAAATTAATACTCATATACTATCAAACTTACACTGCATACTTCAATTAAAAGTAATTATCTAGCTTCCCTTACCTCTAAACCAACTACCAAACTTCTCACAATGCTCCACCGATTACTTGAACCATAAGGAATATCTAGAAGAACCTACAAAATACCAAATTGCAAACAGACATAGTCCTTAGAACTCTAAATGAATCAAGAACGTGTAAGAGAAGCGTGATTACACATGCAACAATATTAATTTCCTTTAAAACAGGTTTAAGAACGGAAAGAGAAAAAGGAGTCGAAACTTACTTGCTCTATTAAAGAAACTAATCGGTTAGATTTGTAGACCTTGACGCCGTGGTCGATTAGGTACATCCTGATCGTCAAAGAGATGACTCAGGAGTTAGAACTCTTAGAGAGGAGGTAGAGAACTCTAGAAAAGTGGTTTCTAGAGAGATGATATGTTTTAAAATAATGAAACTCGTTTATAACAAAACTATTTATATTAAAACTGTTTAATATTAAAATAATCAAGTCTCACTATTTTTTTTAGACTACCACCACTTCTAAAAATACCATTTTCTGAAGTTTTACATTTATTATTCATAAATTCATTATTTTAGACTTTTGAATTGAGATGTCTTATTTAGTTTTAATTCAGATATAGATGAATATTTTGCACAACATAATTAAATGATTATCTTATATATTTTAAAAATATGTTTAGCCAATCAAAAAAAATTTCATAGGTCTAGTTAGTCAAGGATTTCAATATCCTATGTTGTTTCATAATTTTCTTATATCAGAAACCAACCAAATTTATTGAAATCTCTTTCAAAGTTTATATTAATCTGATTAAAATGTTTGTATATAGTTTTTTGACAAATTAAAAATAATTAGATTTTAGTAGTTAATTTCATTTTTTTCTTGTATTTAAAATGAATATTTCTCATAAAAAGAAAATTTATAGACTAGCCTTGGTCAATAAGATTTTTAGTTTTTTTTTTTTTTTTTTGGCCTCGTAAGCTTTTTCAAGAGGGGACTTTTTGGTTATGTAAGTTTTTATGACCTTAGTCCATGTAGATCAAGAACAAACCATGGCAGATAAGTCCAATTGATAATTCTACCCATCATTAACTTTTATAAACTCTCGTCTCAAATTTCTTTATTTCTTACCATTTTTCTTTTAATCCGAACAATTCTATTTTCACGTTTTTTCCTCCTCAAATCTATCTTAAAAAAACATTAGAGAAAGAAAGATAAAATTGAGTCATATTAAAATACATTAAGATTGATAAGTTTAATCAAATTATGAATGAATGATTAGTTTAAATAAAAACATTATTATTATTATTATTAATAAATGAGTTTTTGTATAAATTAAGTTGAAATAAAATATCGATGATTAAATAATAATTTGAATTGGTAAAATCATCTTAAATTAAATTGAGATGTGGTTGTTTAAAAAGAAACCCAGTGTTAAAAAGGAGAGTTTATCCGGTAATTTAATATAAGGTGACATGACTTTTTCTTCTATCCAAACAATTTTGACTCCCCCATTTTCTTTCCTAACCGTATCACTCCAAACAAATACGACATAAGTAATTACAAATTAAAAATAGAGTTTAATGAATAAACAATTGAAAAAAAATTAAAAAAATAATGAAGAGATAGATTATATAAATACGTTATATTAAACTATAAAAAGGCAATATAATGATAAAAATAATAAAATATTATTTCGATCTTTTTAATAATTTTTTACATAATATATTTACTTTATTCATACTGTTTACAACATAAAAATAATTAAAACTTTATTTTATTTAATTAACATCAGCAATAGAGACTGATATTAGAATAACTTAGGAAAATAAGTATATTAAGAAAGAACGTTTTTATCATAATTATATTTTAGTGATTTGTAGTTAATCTTAAAATTGGGATCAACTAAATTATTATAATAGTTTATTATCATATTATTTTCAGTGTGGGGTATACGCGGAAAGGGGTTTGTGTTGACCTTGACTCAAATGCATATTCCATGGTTATGTATGACCGTAAAAAACAGGGGAGAATTTATACTGTTAGCTTACATAAAAAACAACTATGAATATAATAAGTGAAATTATATTAAAAACGGAGAAAAAAACCGAATTATATATATATATATATATATATATATATATATATATATATATATATATTATTCTTATATAAAGAGAAATTGTTTTTTTATAAATTAAAATAATTATACTTTCATTTTTGTTTTCTATGACTGTTATCTAAATTTAAGTATTTTATGAATTCAGATAATTGTCTTACTATTTTATTAATAACTAATTTTAAAATTTTAAATAATTATTCATAGTAAAGTCTATTTTACTATAAGAATATAAATTATTTACTTTTATAATTATTTTTAATAAAATTATTTTATAATTTAATAAATTTTTATTAGAATAAAATAAATTTTATATATAATATAACACATTTTCACTACTATCAATCAAATGGAAATATCTATAAATAAAACAAAAATAACATATATTATGCGTTGCGGAGGATTACTATTATATAATTTAATGTTTTTCATGGTATATCTATCTATTATTTATATGATGATTAATATTATAATTGAAAAAATAATCGCCCCAATCCCTAAGCAACTATATAAAAAATTTTGAAATAAAGATCCAAAACGTTTCAAACCTAGAAATTAACATCAAACGTTAAATAAATGAGACATAAAACATCACATCACTCAGTTACACGAAAAAAACAAAAAATCTCACCCTGACTGCCTTTATTGATCAACTTAGTATTTGTGAACGTTGTATTTTGTATGGGTAATGGTTTACTAACAGGCTACCGTTATTTTGACACCCAAAATTTGATACTGTTTTGATATCGATAGGTGTCAAACGTTTATTGGTTGGTTTTTATTTTTTTTTTTCCAAAAAACTGGCAGGGAAAATGAATAGGGTTTTAAAAACTTTTCGTATCGATTATATCATTTCCTGTTTCATTAGGTTTTGCTTCTCAGATTTCGTTCTCTCTATAACATTTTATTCTTCCCGCGATTTCCCTCTCCTCCTCCTTCTCTGTCGCAGCTTGGTCGAAATGGGAAGTTTGGGACTGCAACGTCGTTGGAGCAAGGTAAATGCTATCTCAGACCATTTTTTTGTAGGTTTTGGTATTGGGTTTTACATTTGGGTATTGGGTTTGCTGTGGTTTCTTCGACCCCTTTTGGTTTTTTCCTTTGGGGTTTTCATTTGAGTTATTTTCTTTGAACAGTTGACCGTTCGTCATTCCTTTTCAACGATGTATGTTTCCACTTTGAACGAACGCTTGACAGATGAGCAACGATCACTCATTTCGAAGGGGTGGAATGTCGAACGAGGAAGCGGGTGGAATGTGCAACACTGAACAAGGTGGAATGTCGCCAAATGCACCGGGTGGAATGTCCAACAACCAATCACAGTTGAATACGTATGTTAGGATTGGATTAAGAAGGCGTTATAAAAGCCAAGCACTTAGGACACCATACACCGCAAATGTAGTAGTTAGAAAGAAAAATGAATAATTATTGTATTAGACTTCACTCTTAGGACAAGAACAGGAAGTTGTAATTAAACCTATTTTGTTCAATATATAGAACATTCATGTTTGGTTCAATCCATTTATGTAATTGATAATTGCAAATTTATTGTGTCTGTTATTGAAGTGCTTTATATTTTGATTTGCAATTGAAAATGTTTGTGAAAAAAAATTAAGTAATGGTTGTGATTTGATGAATATAGCTGAATTGGTGAAGATAATGGTGGTAAATTGTTCAATGTAATAGTTTACTATAGTCCTGTAAACGATTACGCGAGTCTAACTGAGATTATGGATAACCTGTTTAACTGAATGAGCCACTTATTAAAACATAGGGGACCACAGCTGAAGATTTGGTACCTCTGCTGTGAAAATGTGCCTTGTAATCGTTTACAAGCAGGCTGTAAACGATTACGCGAGTCTAAACAAGATTTTGGACATCCTATAGAACTGAAGGAGCCACCAGTGATAACATAGGGGACCACATTGTGTTTTTACCCAAGTCCAGTGGTTTAAATTGTAATTTTAGGTTCTTGAGTGAGGAGAGGCTTCAACCTAATGTTTTGGGTCCCCCATGGTGTAGGGGGACCACCCATGTTGAGAATCTTGAGTGAAGTGAAGTTGTGTTATGTCTGCTGTGAAAATGTGCCCTGTAATCGTTTACAAGCAGGCTGTAAACGATTACGCGAATCTGAACAGGATTTTGGACATCCTGTTGAACTGAAGGAGCCATCAGTGATAACATAGGGGACCACAGTGTGTTTTTACCCAAGTCCAGTGGTTTAAATTGTAATTTTAGGTTCAACCTATTGTTCTGGGTCCCCTATGATGTAGGGGGACCACCCATGTTGAAAATCTTGTGTGAAGTGAAGTTGTGCTATGTCTGTTGTGAAAATGTGCCTTGTAATCGTTTACAAGCAGGCTGTAAATGATTACGCGAATCTGAACAAGATTTTGGACATCCTGTTGAACTGAAGGAGCCATCAGTGATAACATAGGGGACCACAGTGTGTTTTTACCCAAGTCCAGCGATTTAAATTGTAATTTTAGGTTCAACCTAATGTTCTGGGTCCCCCATGATGTAGGGGGGACCACCCATGTTGAGAATCTTGTATGAAGTGAAGTTGTGTTATGTCTGCTGTGAAAATGTGCCTTGTAATCGTTTACAAGTAGACTGTAAACGATTACATGAGTCTAAACAAGATTTTGGACATCCTGTTGAACTGAAGGAGCTACCAGTGATAACATAGGGGACCACAGTGTGTTTTTACCCAAGTCCAGTGGTTTAAAATGTAATTTTAGGTTCTTGAGTGAGGAGATGCTTGAACCTAATGTTTTGGGTGCCCCATGATGTAGGGGGGACCACCGATGTTGAGAATCTTGACTGAAGTCAAGTTCTGCTATGTATGTTGTCAAAATGCGCTTTGTAATCGTTTACCAACCCATTGTAAACGATCACAAGGGTCTTTTTTGTTGCACAGATTGCAGTACTTAGCCTTAATTGCTATGACACTTTCATACATTGCACATAAAAAAACCTGGACATCAATCATCAATGAACAATCATTTGTACATTGCACATAAACAATATTGAAATTAATCATCTTATCCCAATAAGAATTTGTACAATGTCTTCATATATATAAAAAATACATTGTCTTCATATACATTATTCTATCTTACTATGTTCACTACATGTCTATACAGGACAACTATCCTATCAAAACAAACTACGCTACACTACATTTTCACACTGGAGAACTATCCTACAACAATCCATACACCTCTAGCGCATCCAGTAGTCTTATGTTCTCGTCGTCCAAGATCCAATCACGTACATATTGCTTTCTAATTGCAAGCAATTCCTCCTGAAATGAAAATATTCCACTTGTAAAATCAACTCAATCATCAAACAATAATGAAAATCATATTCTTACAGTTAACGTCTAAAGCCTCACGTAGGTCCAAACACCACCTAAATGGTTTCATCGCAATTCGCTGTACATGGACATCTCTCAGCACACGATTCATTTCAACAATGGTTGATGAATCCATAGAGATTTGGACCCTCCACTACAAAAGATTACGAAAACATTGTTATTACTTACCAAAAAATGCGACTAAATAAAATACCAAAACTTTAACTTATCTTTGGGTTTCCGGAAGCCATTGCAACTGCACAAAAAATCAATGGTGGATTAGGGTTCACAAAACACAAAAACAATAAATAATGCCAAAGAGACCCAAAACGCCAAAGAGAGCGAAAGAGAAGCCAGACAATGCGAAAGAGAGCGAAAAACCGAAACAGAGCCACAACGCCAAAGAGACCCAAAACGCGAAATGCGGAAGAGAGCTTACCTCAACAGAGTGATTGCGAAAGAGCTCTTTTTTTGGTTGAGATGAGGCCTTTGGATGAGACGAAAGCCGAATGGAGAAAGCAAGGGATTGTAGAGATGAAGCCGAATGGGAGAGACGAATGAGAGAGACGAACGTTCAGAACCAAAGTGAACAAGAGAAGAAAACGAAACCGCCAAAATGAAATTTCATATCATCAGAATTCCAATTCTACCCTCAGTTTTTTTAAAAACCTTTTTCATTTAAGTGAAAAAATCCAATAGAAATTTGAGACCTGGCCAGTGTCAAATTTGTGTCAAAAAACGATGTTAAAGAAACATTTTCGTTACTAATATTGGAAACCTTTGGGTTTATCTATCTCTTCGTGTTGTTCTTATCCATTATTTTGTTTCATTTTGTATTATTTTTGGTACTTTTGTTTTTTTTTGTATTTTTATATCTATAAGTTTTCTTTTCGGTAGCCTTTTTCACCTCATTATGTGTTTCTAAAGATTAATATGTAATAAAGAAAAACAAGATTCATTGGTTCATCAAAATGTTCAAACTTCATATGCTAATTTGTGTGGAGGTACAAATAGAATGTATTGCATAATGTTTGCAATTATTCCTTACCAAAAGACTACCATTCACTTCAACCAACATCATGCCACAAAAATTTTAAAAGAGGAAAAGAAAAGTCTTATGCGTTGTTTGTTTGTAAATAAAAACAAAGCTAAATAGTTATCACCTTCTCAAGAACACATACATGAAATTATGAAAGCTTATGTAGAGAAGATGACATCCTGACCAACTTCAGCTTCACCATCCATACTAACTTCGGGTTCACCAAAATATTCCAACATATCAATATACTAAGGGTCTGACACCATGTGTACAATATACAAGTGAGCTTGACCATTCAATATTGCAATGTTGACTAGATGACATATACATTTGTCATTAGTTAGTAGTTCCAACCTTCCTTCTAAAACAGAACCACCACTCACTAAATACCACAACTCTTTAACTTTGACAGACCATAAACAAATTTCGTTCTAACGTTATCTTGAGAACCCGAAGTTAGTATGGATGGTGAAACTGAAGTTGGTCAGGATGGTGAACCCTAAGTTGGTGTGGATGATGAACCCCAAGTTGAGAAAGATGGTGATGAATATGAAGTTAAGAGAGATGGTGGTGAATATGAAGTTAAGAGAGAGGGTGGTGAACCCCAACTTGAGAGAGAGGGTAAGGATGAGGTTAGTGTGAAAGGGGAGGGTGAGGGAGAGGATGATGTTGTTGTTTAAGAGGAGGGTGAGGATGAGGTTGGTGTGGAAGGGGAGGGTGAGGGAGAGGATGTTGTTGTTGTTGAAGGGGAGGGTGAGGATGAGGTTGGTGTGGAGAGGGCGGGGAAGGGACATGATGATTGTGATGTTAGTAGTTGGAATGGGTCCCAAGAGGATTTGTTGAGTGAAAATGATCTTCTGGATGTTAGTGTCCATGAAGATGAAGTGGAAGATGATTTTTGCAAAGGTAGTGTCCAAGTTGAAGTGGGTACACTAAGTGGGTTTTCTACTTCATTTAAGCATGTACATGACAGGAGTTTATATGATAGTGACTGGGAATCTGATTCTTTAGGCAATGTTGACTTAAGTGAGTCATTAGATGATGATAGGGACTGATATGAAAATTTTGGGCTTTTCTCAATGTCCAAAAGTTTGGAAGAATATAAATGGGAAGTGGGAACATTTCCCAAAAAAAAAAAAGATTTTACAAAGCAATAAGAACTTATGGTGTAGAGAATGGTAGGAAATTGAATAGTTTTAAAAATGAAAAAAGAAGAGTTTGTGTGAAATGTTGTGGGGTAAAAGGAAAATGTCCATGGTACGCTATTATGCATATAAGGCTACCCAAAGTACATGGCAATTAAGGAAGATTATAAACAACAGTGGAGAATTCAATATCTGTTTAGTGACTCCAAAATGGTTAAGTGGTAAGTTAGAGAAGAGCATGCTAGAATATCCAAATATTAATCTCAATACCATCCAAAACAAATTTTGTAAGAAATGGAACATTGATGTGTCTAGGTCTACAACGTTCAAGGCAAAAACAATGACATACAATAACATTGATGGTTGTTTCAAAGAACAATATAATAGAGTATATGACTATGCAAATGAGGTATTGAGGTCAAATCTTGGATCAACTCTCAAAGTTAATGTAGAACCTAATGACAACAACCCAATATTCAAGAGACTGTATGTGTGTTTGAAGGCATGTAAGGACAACTTTGTATCATGTAGGCTTATTATACATTTGGATGAGTGTTTCTTGAAAGGGAAATATGGAGGTGAGCTATTAACTATTGTTGGAAGAGATGGTAATGACCAAATGTTACCTTTGGCATACTATTGTGGAAGTGGAGAATAAAGAAACATGGACTTGGTTTTTAGAATGGTTGGTTGATGATCTTAGCGGTGGTGCAATTTGTTCAAGACGTAATTTATTTCAGATCAACAAAAAGTAAGTAATATATTTCTTTATTGTTTTGTAGTAACAGATCTTAGCCTTACATCTTCATATGTTTAAAGTTAACTATCATACTTTCATTGATACTTTCATAGGGACTTTTGCCAACTTTAAACAACTTTTACCTGGTATGGACCAAAAATTTCGTGTGCGTCACATATATGCAAATTGTTGGAAGAAATTTCCTTGGAAAAATCTTAAACGTCTATTATGAAAGACAACATCATCAACACACCCTCAAACATGTGAGACAGTGATGAGAGAAATGAAAGACTTGAATGAAAACGCCTTTAAACACTCGATAACTATTCCACCAAGGCATGTATTCAAAACTTTAAATATGATGTAAACTATTTACTATTGTTTGTTTGTGTTTTATATGTGTCACTTTTTCTTTTTATCTAGATTTTGGTCAAAGTCAAGGTTTACAATAACAACTGTTTGTGACACCCTTGTCAATAATATATCTGAAGCTTTTAACAGTGTCATACTAAATGCAAGGGGGTAAATCCATCATAACAATGATGAAAGATATTTGTATGTATATACCTGATAGAGATGGGCAAAAAATAAAGAGAAGATAACTACATGTGAAGGTTCCCTTTGTCCAAAAATTAAAAAGAGACTACAACAGACAACATAAAATAGAACAATTCTCCCTACACCTCCCAATGTTCATCTTACACCTCCAAAAATACCTCCATCGACATTTGAAAGTCGGTTAAAAAATTTACCGACAGTTGATTAAGGTTTTTTTTAGTTAAATTTTTTTTTTGTTTAATAATAATAAAATATATTAAAAATATAAAAAATTAATAGTTAAAATTAGAAAACTAAATTAAAAAAATATTTATTTAAATTAATAATCAAAAAATTATTTTTTTAATATAATAAATATTTAATTAATTTAATATTTTTCATATAATTAAATATATGAATATTTTAATTTATAAAATATTATTTATTAAAAATAAATAAATAAAACATTATAAAATTAAAAACAAAAAAACTTTAAAAAAAATATGTTAACCGTAATTGAAAATACGGTTAATATTCAATTTGAATTATTCAATATGTTAACCGTATACTATTAACATATATTTTTTGTTTAATTTTTTTATTTTTAATTTTATTTATTTTTGTTTAATAAATAAAGTTTTAATAGTTTTTAAAATTTTATATATTTTAATGTTATAATTATTATAATTATTGATATTATTAGTATTATTAATATTATTATTGTTACTAATTATTATTATTATTATTATTAATTAAAAACAAGAAAGTAAATTAAGAAAAAAAACCTTAATCAATGTTCGAACACTGAATTTTAGTTAAGTAAATTTTTTAATCGACAACTTTCGAATGTTGATAAGGATAGTTAATCGACAAAATTGGTTTGTGTTTTGATATGATATTTAGTGTATATTTTTACTGTTAGTTCGGTTGAAATTAGTTTAGGTTTATGATGATTTTACTTTGATTGATTTCTTAGAAAAAAAAATAATATATGAAGAAAAACAAAATATAAAGAATACTTATGTTAATAGAAGATTTTTTTAATGAAGAATAATATATGAATAATATCACTAAAAGAAAAAAAAATCAAAACTTTTGATGATGAAAATTCGTGATAAACGCTCAAAATCTGAGTAATAATATTTTTTTCCTCGCATTTTTTACGAACAAAAAAATCCGTAAATAATAATACTCACATGAAACAGTTTTTTATGAATTTTAAATTTTCATATATAATTTCTGTCTGATATCTTATATAAAAAAAAAGGATACAACGTTTCAATGGATAATTTCCCATGAATTTTGAATAATGAATTCCCACGTCTTTTTACTAAAAACAAAATCTCTGAGAAATATTTAATTTTTTTTCAAATAATTAAATATTAATTTATCTGTGTATCTAAAAAATTATACATTAAAAAAATTAAACAACCATTTTACTACAGAATTGTTTTTTTTTATAATTCAAATTATCCTATAAATTTTTTACAGAATTAAAAAAGAAATTATATATATAAACTACATTTAACAATTTAAATAATATTATTAAACAATTAAATCAGCCAAATATTAACTAAAGTAAAGACATAAGCACCTTGAGGCAGAACTTGCAACAATACTTGGTCATTAACTAAAGACATCATGTAGTCTTATAAACTAGCAAAAAAATAGAATGTTAGAATCAACATGAAGCCAAAAAATCTGTAGGATGATATTCCAGCATCCAAACTCACCTTATTTCGTTTTCATAAGATTAAAGAAGGAAACAACCATTCTTAAATAGCAACATAAAAGAATTGATTTGAAAGTATCACCCTCCCATATAAATATTCCCATCACAATAAATAATCTAACTTAATATTCATTTTTTACTATCATACTTAAAAAATAAGCAGGTATTGAGTGCTGAATCTAATATTTCAACTTTCAGACAAGGAAAAGATGAATCATTCTATCAAGTATGGGAAAGATTCGGTTGCTGCTCAGAAAATGTCCTAATCACAGATATAAGTTTAAGACAACCAACAGAGTGACAAAGCCACCAAGAAAAGTAGCTGCTACACTTCCAATGAGAATGGCTACTGCAATGGATATTCTATTCTTGGACCCTGTGTTGGCAGTTGGGTTCTTCTGTGCAGTATTATTTTTTAGATTAGTTCCAAAATATTCAACATAAATATGGTGACTGAAGTTTGGGATTGCTCCAGACAGGGGATTGTTAGAAAGTATCAACCGTGTCAAAGCCGGCATGCCAGTAAGATAATCAGGAATTCCACCAGAAAAGCTGTTATTTGAGAGATCCAAGATTTCTAGGCTTCTTAATCTACCAAAACTGGTAGGAATAGAACCACTAAAGTTGTTGCTACTAAGATTCAATGAAACCTGCAGACTCAATGGCATGCTTGGAATCACACCTCCCAGGTGGTTTTCCCCAAGTTGGAGTTCTAAAAGATCATTCAACATGCCAATGGATGTCGGTATGGAACCATTAAGCTTGTTGCCTTGCAAATACAGGAAATTAAGAGTGCTTAAATTTGCAATATCAGGTGGAATTGGTCCACTCAGAGAATTCCGGCTCAAATTCAGGGTTAACAACTTACTAAGTTGGCCAATTTGAGTTGGGATTGCACCACTAAGATTGTTCAATTGGAGCTTCAAGACATAGAGATTGGTAAGACTACCAAGCTGTTGTGGCAATACACCACTCAACCGATTCTGAGCTAAATTCAACAATGTCAAACTCTTGCAAGAACTCAATTCAGCTGGTATCGATCCCATCAAGATATTGTTATCAAGCTCCAAGAATGTCAAATCATGAAGTTCTACAAAAGCATCTGAAGGAATGTTTCCACTCAGCTGATTGCTCCCAAACCTCAACCTGAACAAATTTGGAGAAACTTTCGTAGGTAAAGACCCATTTAACTTATTATTGCTCAATTCTACAACCTGCAACTGTTGTGGAGATAAAAAGTCTTCTGGAATGGCGCCAGACAGAGTATTATAACTAAGATCCAAACTCGTGAGATATTTTGTAATCCCAGAAGGTATAGAACCTGTGAAGTAGTTCTGATTTGCTGCAAATCTTGAAAGTTTGGTGATGTTCGCCAGTGAAGTTGGAATTTCACCAGTGAGGTAATTAGTGGAAAGGACCAAAGTTTCTAATTTAGAAAGCTTCCCAATATTGGTAGGAATAGAGTGAGAAAGTATATTGTTCTTAAGATCAATCCAAGTCAAGTTTTCATTACTCAATAATTCATCAGGGATTTTGCCATCAAAGCTATTGCTAGAAAGCAGAAGGTGCTGCAAAACCATGGACTTTCCCAATTTGGTAGGAAGAGACCCAGAGAATCCATTGAAACTAAGATTCAAAATTTTGAGGCTAACCAACCCATCTATCTGTAAATCAATAGTCCCCCTCATCGCATTGAAAGACATATCCAGGGATTCCAATGCATCAAAGCCATGAAAAGTAGGTAAAACACCTAAATTGTTATTACTGAAATTCAACAGTTTCAAACCCTTTATCTTTCCACACTCAGTGATGAAATCATCATGGATTGAGCTCAGATGGTTATTGGAGACATCAAGAATCTCTAAAGTTTTAATTTTGCAAACAAGAGGCAGAAAGTCAGAAGAATTGAGTGAAAAGCCATATAAAGAAATCCCTACTACAGAGGAGTTGGCAGGGTGACAACTCACTCCCTTCCATGCACATGGGTCTGAGCCAGTCCATGGAATCCTACCAGTAAGATTCTTTGAGAGATTGTTCATGGTTTCTGTTTGGGTTTGTGATAACGCCACGGGAGAGAAATAAAAGAGGAAGAAAAGAACGTTAAGGAAAGATGTGGAAGGGTAGATCCTGCCCATGTTCTTAGTAGTGAGCTTTGAACTGTGATTATCTTTTATGTGTATTTCTATCTGGGGTATGTGAATGAGTATTTTATTTGATTTGGATTGAGGGTGAAGAGAACATGATGGAAAATGGAAGAACAAGAATATGAGAATATTGGAAATGTGTGCAAGAGAATAATACAAAAGGATGTGTTTGGAGTAGAAGAAACCTCGGTTGAAAGAGAGTGATAAGAAGTATTGTAAAATATAAGTGTCTCTGAGTAGAGCTGACTGATATTGCAGGTCTCTCACTGCACAAAGACTTGTATGACTTAACATTTGCACTCAGTCATGTTTGGATGAATCATGATTCATGATGTCACTGCCTTTTGTAACACGTTCTAAAATTTTCTTTTATAAATATTATAAAACAATTTCACTAATGGATTTTATATTATTAGATAGATTATTTACATTTCTGAATGAAACTGATGTAGGTTATTTTGGTTTATGTGCTATATTTAGCTATATCCTATCAAATCTAATAGGATTAGTATAAAATTTTAATATTTTAAATCCACTTTTATCTCTTCTGTTTAAGTTAAACTCAACCATATTCCTTATCATAATACTTATCATGTCACTAAATTGATTAAATTATCAAAAAGTAAAAATCAAATAAATAAACTTTAAGGAAGGAAAACAATACTTTTGAAGATAGGAGAATAAATCAAATTGAAATTTAAAATTTTTCTCCTAATAATAATGTTGTGTGTTGTTCATACAAAGATCCAATGTGTCTTTATAAGACTCACTTTGTTTACTTTTTTATTATTTCTTTTTCGCATTTTTTTTTAATAAGGATGGAATGAGATAACTATATGTATGTAAAGATCATAATAAAAAAAATGTAAGATATTTTAACACTTAACTCAAGTAATACATTTGATTTTTATTGTATTGTGTATGATAGATAAAAGTAAAATAATCTAGAAAACAGTTTAAGAGTATTGGTGGTTTTTAAAAGATGACATTATGATATATTAATAATAAAAGATTAAAACTATAAATATATTTTTTTTATTAGCAAAAATTATTTTTATAAAAACCACAATCTTTATATTTCTTTCTAATTTTTTTTTATGCTTTCTTTCTATATTTTTAATCTTGTTTTTCATCCTTTTAAAGATAAAAAAATCATAGGATTGCTCGTAATGAAGAGCTATACACCTCTATTTGATTAGATTGAAAAATAAAATAAGTTTATCTTTTACCTTTTTTGAGATTATTTTAGTTTTTTAAGTTACATGTAAGGGGTTACTCAACACATGCAATTCAATTATGTTCAAAGTGAATATGTGTTGATCTATGAATATGATATATATATATATATATATATATATAGATTATAATTTAAAACTTTATTGTTATAATTGGATTTGTGAGAAAATAGAGTTCTAATAAGAAGTATTTTTGAAATAGGAATTGTTTAACCAAAATAAGAGAAGTTCATCTTAATTTTTTTCCTTTTGATTTGTATTGACTAAATTGGTCATTTGGTACCATGTTATTTGATTGTGAATTGGTATGTTGTACTTGTTGATATGTGTGGTTGAATGAGTAATTATGTTTGCATGTTAAATTCATCTTTTAATTGTGAAATAGGAGTTGAATATGAGGGGTGGTATCTTTGGGTTGTAATGAGGCTTTTTAAATGAATTTGCACTATTTTTTATTTGAATAAAGGATGAGAATACTCCCCGAGCATAAGGTACCCCTCTGTCATGCATATTCATGTGTCTGGTACATCTGTTCTACTATATCTGTTCTCATTAGAGAGAAAGAAGAAGAGAGAAAAATTATTTTGAAAAAACAAAATCATTCTAGAATGTATTATATGAATTTTAAAAATTTTGTTCAAAAAATTCACTTTGAAAAATTTATTCTGAAATATATTATATATGTTTAGGAAAAACTTGTTCGTGGAAACTTGCTTTGATATGTATTCAGAAAAGCTTATTTCAGAAAATGTATTACAAAATTTCAGTTTTAGAAATTCTATTCTAGAAACTCTAATCCTGATGTTCTGCCATAAATTCTAAAAACTTGTTCGTAAGATTTCTAGAATAAATAATCTAAAATAAAATATCATTTTAAAATATGTATAGAAATGTAATTAAAAATTATGAGGGTACAAAAACAAAAAGTCTTACATTTGATACATTTAATGGTTTTGATGGTATCTATCTCTATCTTTTATAATTTATTAATAGGTTTAGACTCTCTGTCGGTCCTCGCATTTGTTGGTCAATCTCAAGTAGGTCATCGTTTTTTTTTCCGGTTTCAATTGAATCCAAAAACTTGTAAAATTGAGCCAATTAAACCTTCTCCGTTCACTTTTCAGTAACACCGTCTAACTGTGATGACATGGTGCATACTTAAAATGCTCATGTGACAACATTATATTACGTGGAATTTTTTTAGGTGAAACTAGCCGCGGTCATATTTTATCATCCTTGCCGCCACGACAACCATCATGCTTATCTCGTCAGACAACCATCCTCCATAACGCGCCACCACCCACACAATGAATCACGTCATTGCCTATCCTTCTCTTGCCACCAATGCTGTGAGCGACGCAACATCCACCATAAACACCCAGAATCGTGAGCAACCTTATTGCTCCATTATGAACCACGAGTGCTGCCATCACCACAGTGTCCGATGGGTGTCGCGGCCCGTACAAATTTAATTGCATATGAGAAATGCAGTATAACTAGGAAGTGACTCCTAGGTCGTCTTTCAAGGACCAACTGCGGTTCAGAATCAGGTCTAACATGAAGGGGGGTTTTGAAAAGGTGAAGGGGGGTTTTGAAAAGGTTTTGCAAAAACCAAAGAACTCAATAAAGACACGGATGCAACAAAGTAATTTGAGCTAGCATGGTAATTAAACTAACACTATTAAAAGCCTTAGACAACATTCAAACATCAAACACTGTTACAAATTGATTAACAAACACAGTTAAAAATAATTAAATGCAACACTAAATCAAACACATAAACTCAACCTATTAACTAAATTAATGAAAAACCAAAGAAATCAACAAGCCTAATTTAATCCTAGCAATTAACTTGACTAAATGACAATTAGCAATTAATTTTAAAAGTCCAATTGGCTAAATAGAACCTCATGACCGTGCACTACTCTCCACCAAGACCAAATCAATTTTTAATCTTCAATGAGTCACCAAATTTGTTGTCTTTTTGTCCCCATGTGCACCATGTCTCAAAAGAAATTAAAATATGCTTTAAACAACCAATTGAAAACCGTCCCATCACTTCTCCATGCAGCAATTTCGGAATCCACACTTCAAGACCACAAAAAGCCGAACCTACCAAGTGAATTCTACAAAAAAAATGCTTCAAAGACCAATGTGCAAATGGAAGATACCTTGGGTGCTCCTACCAATGTGCCAAGTAAGCTAAACCAAATGAAAACAAACTCCAAAAACCTCTCACCACCCTTGCAATTCTAGCAGAAACAATGCAAAAGCCAAAGCTCAAAGTAGAAACATTCTCTTAGTCAAAAGAAGCATCATATGTGTTTGTCCAAAAATGGTAAAGACTTAAATGCACCTTCTCTCCTCCTTCCTATCTCCATTTTCGATTTTTCCTCTACCAACACACACCGTTCATGTTTTCTTCCTCCATTCTACCGAAACATACACCTAAGAGACCAAAGTTCAAATTTCAAATCAACATAAGAACAATAAACTCAAACTTATACTCATTTAACCCAACCAAACCTTCCCATTTCTTCAAGCTTTTTGTAAAAACGAAAATAAATCCCTAACCTTCAAGTCCAGCACCGTCCAACCACAATAAACAGCACAAAGTTCTGGTTGTAAACTTGCTTCAAACATCAAAACCGAAAAACAAGAAGAAAGGGTCCAAACCACAACACTCACACATCAACTTAAGCTTCCTTCAACCCAAAACTCAACAAGAACTCCATTTTCATCATCCAACCAAATAAAATGCAAGGAAAACTGTGAGCAACAACAACAATGGGAGAGGAAAACGAAAATATAAAGTCACTCAAACCCAACAACCACCATGGAAATGCAAAGACAAGCTCCAAAGCTTAAGCTTCAAACATCAAGAACAAGCAAATGGAAGTAGAAATGAACGGTTTTTCACCACCAATAAGCTAAGACAACCAAGAGTAAGTTAAGAGAAGAAGAAAATATGCATCTTATTCATTGAAATGGCCAAAATCCGAAGCACCAAACAAGTTCCCCTTAGAGCATGTTCATACATGAAAACCCTAGGAGAGAAAAGTTCAAAACCGTGAGTATGAAGTGTCTCACTTGGTGGCTCGGTATTCTCCCCTCATAAGACCGAGAATCCTCCCCAAGGTGGGGTCGACAACTAATTTAAAACCCTAACCTAAAAGACACATGTCCTACACATGAGTTTTTTTACAAAATTGCCCCTAAAAGGGTCCAAAACACCTAATTCTAATTAAGGACTTCTAGAAAACGAAATTACAACTTTAATTAGAATCTAAATGACTAAATGTTGAGCCTTTGAATGTGTCACGCCATATCCTAATGCTCCAGATGATGTTTCCACAACATTCTTGCAACCAGAAATGCGCTTAATCAGCTCAGAAAATCCAAATTAGCACAATTACGAATTTCCGACCAAATTAAGCAGAATTCGGAAAACAGGGAAATAACAGACAATTAAACACAATTCCCTGGTTTATTTAAGTGCAATAAACTAAATATAGTTCAAGAAATAACGACTCATCAGTGTCGCCGCTACCAAACCCTAGCACAGTGCTGCCATCACCTTGCGCCACCATTACCTCCTCGCGCAGTTCACTTGCAACCCAAATCGTAGCGGTGAAATCATCGTCTTCACCATCACGTCGCACCTTCGTCAGATACACAAGAGAAAAAACCTAATTCGAAAATGAAAACCCCAAATCCCTAAATCGCAAGTCAAACTTGAGAACCAAAAATTCCCAAAATGCAAGATCATGAACCACAATATCATACCACCAATTGTAGAGAGGAAACAGGAAACCCACCCAAATCGCAAAATCAAAAAACCCCCAAAATCCGCAAATTGCAAATCAAGAAAGCAAGAACGGAAACTCAAATTCTCCAAAATTTGATGCTCGACGCTACCTTCACTAGCACCGCATGTTGTTCGTAAGTCCTCTCACCTGACCCAAATGCAAGAACAAAGCAGAACCACCTGAAATCGCGAGAGCGAGAAACCAAAAACCCAAATCAAACCCCAACGCCCAAAATGTAAATGCCCCATCGTTGCCACAAAACCGTAGATGAACGCAGACCCCCACGCCACGAAGACCCCACCGCCATCATATCAATCCTGTCACGACGATGGAGATCGCTCCTGGCCGCTGAAACTTGCCTCTCCTTCCTATGAAAAACGCACCAACAAAGAGTAGAAGAAAGAAGTCTCCCATAAACCATAAGTCGCGATCTTCAATTCGTATATCAGTTCGCCCAGAACCGCTACTTTAGTCACCCGAGCAAGGACACAAAATGTGCAAAAGGGTCGATGTATCTCAAGCCAAATGGCAAGAACACACACTTGAAGAACCCTACCTGAAATTCTCTCAGTGATGTCGGCCCAGCTCCACAGCCCCAATGGCAAGAACATAAAATATAAAAATTTAACACATCCACGTGGAATTGTTAATTGTACTACAGATCACCCCTTCAATTTAATATACAATGCCACATCATGTAAAAAGAAATACATCTTAGACAATGTTACTAAAAAATTTAGTGGCTCAATTTTACAAGTTTTTAGACGCAATTGAGACCGAAAAAAAAAACGATGACCCACTTGAGATTGACTAACAAATACGAAGACCACCAAAGGGTTTAAACCTTTATTAATATTATACTTGGAAAAAATGATAAAATAAAAGTAATCATCAATATTTAATAATTATCAGGCACATTAATTAATTTATTGTGACATTGAAAGTATCTTCTAATCCCTAGTCACATGTATAAAATGTTTGAAATATAAAAACCAAACATTTCAAAAGTAGAAATTAAGATTAAATATTAACTCTATGTTTTGGTGGGTATTTTGTTTACCGCGATTGAAAACTTTAGAAAGTGTGTTTTTTCTTTCAACTGATTTGAGATGATATACGAATACATAGTTCTGGAAGGAGATTTTCGCACTTCAGAAAAAATGAGATTAGGAAGTCAACTCACCAAATGTAAAAATACTGAACTACCCTAAGATGATCTAATGTGCCCTAAACAAATAAAGAATTGATTATTAAGAAGGTGCATTACAATTTATTTTCATCTCATAATTGATTATCATCTCTCCTTAAACAACACACATGGGTTTATTTTAAATTGAATAGAAGAGAATCAATTCTCTTTTATCATAATCGATTCTATCTCTCATAAAGTAATACATATAAGTTTATAATAATTAGAAAACTATAAATAAGGAAATAATAATAGAATGAGTATCGACAAAATATTATAATACAACCCATTAAAGTTATAAAAATTGAAGTCGATCCTTTTAAAGATATTAAAAATGAAAAATAAACCTCTAGAAGTAACAGATATTAAAAGGATACATCCTTAATTTAATTACTCGAATATACAATATCATACATTATGTCAAAATAATTAACCATGATAAATAATAAGACCAAAAACATATTTCTAGTAGTTCAAAAGCACCATTAAAAATAATATATAAATTATTTAATGTTTCACAAAAAAAATTAAATCCATTAGATTAAAAAGGTGATTTTTATTAGATATGAGGGCAGAAACGGAAAAACACATGGTGTATAAATGCTATATTGAAAACCCACACTCTGACAAGAGAGAGAAACGCATTTCTCAACAAAATGAGAGTTAGAGAGAAGACATAGAAAGAAGCTTCTCGTCCTTGGGTTCAAAGAGACAATGCGAAGACTCTTCCTCCTCACACACACTCAAATCAGTGAAGAAGATGATGAAGGCAGAGAGAGAGCACACGCAAATGTAAAACAAGGTACTGAATGAAATTTCTATTACTCTGTATTTTGATTTACAACTATTTATATGAACTGAATAAACTGAAATGTTCTGTTTTTGTTTACTCTAACACTCCTCTTAAACAAAAAGATTGAGAAAACACGATTTCATGAAGAAAACCCCCTTTGTCACTGATGGGCTGTCGCGGCTCATACAAATTTGATTGCATATTAGAAATGCAGTATAGCTAGGGAATGACCCATAGGTCGTCTCCCAAAGACCAATTTTGCGGTTCGAGAATCGAGTCTAACACGAAAAAGGGGGTTTTAAAAAGGTTTTTTGCAAAAATTAAAGAACTCAATATAAAGACACATATGCAAATAAACTAATTTAAGCTAGCATGGTAATTAAACTAACACTATTAAAAACCTTAGACAACATTCAACATCAAATACTCTTGCAAACAAATTAACAAACACAGTTAAAATTAATTAAACTTCACACTAATTCAAACACATTAAACTCAACCTAGCAACTAAATTAATTAAAAACCAAGGAAACCAACAAGCCTGATTTAATGCTAACAAATTACTTGACATGATGGCAATAAACAAATGAATTTAAAAGTCCAAATGGCCTAGTAAACCTCTATGGCCGTGACCTCACTTGCACCATATCCAAACTTGACTTTCTTGCTTCACTAAGCCACCAAATGTGTTGACTTCTTCTCCCATGTGCATCATTCTCCAAGAAATTAAACATGTGCATTCCAAAAACAATAAAACCGTCCTCTCTCTTCAACCATGCAGCAAAGAATAAAATGAAACCACACACCAAGACACAATTTACGTGAGCTATGCAAAGAGTTTCTACAAAATTTGCTTCAAAGACCAATGTGCAAATGGAAGATACTTTGAATGCTTCACCCAAGGTGCCATGTAAGCAAAGTAAAAGCAAAGAAAACAACCTCAAACATTTTCCATTCTCATGGTGATTCTCGGCAGATTGCAAGGAAGAGACAAAGATTAAAATGGAAACTTTCTTTGAGTCAAAACAAGCATCTTTTTTGTTGGTCCAAAAGTGGTAAAAATTAAATGAAGCTTCTCTCCTCTTTTCCAACTCACCATACGGTTTTCTTCACCAATACACACCTTCATATTCTTTCTTCCTCTTCTCAATACTGAGAATGAGCACTAGAAGCCAAGCTTCCACATGTAAAATCATACAAACACATCAAACACAAAATCTACCTCCTTCAACCCAAGTTCTAACTCTCTTATCTTCAAATTTCTTTGCAAAAATGAAAATGATAACCAAGCTACCAATTCAAGCTCTGTCCAACCCCAATAACAACCCCAAAATCTGGTTCCATCCTTGCTTCAAACATAAAAACCGAAAATCAAGAAGAAAGAGCCCAAACCACAACACCCACACATCAAGTTAAGCTCTATTCAACCCAAAACTCACATAGAACTCCATTTTTATCATCCAACCAAATAAAATGCAAAGAAAACAGAGAAGAACAGCAGCAAAGGGAGAGGAAAACGAAATACAAAGTCACTCAAAACCAACATCCACCATGGAAATCCAAGAACAAGCTAATGAAAGTGGAAATGAATGGTTTTTCACCACCAATAAGTCAAGACAACCAAGAGTAAATTAAGAGAAGAAGAAAATCTGCATCTTGCTCATTGAAAATGGCTCAAAACCGTAGCACCAAACAAGCTCCCATGAGAGTGAGTCCCTACAAGAGAAACCCTAGGAGAGAAAAGCTTAAAACATGAAAAATGAAGTGTGTAAGAGTGTCTAAAGTGTGTGGTCGGCCAAGGCTCTCTAAAATGCCGAGAGTTGCCTTTCAAATGAGGTTCACAATCAATTAAAAACCCTAACATAAAAGGCACATGTCCTACAAATGGGTTTTTTTACAAAATTGCCCCTAAAAGGGTCCAAAACACCTAATTCTAATTAAGGGCTTCTAGAAAACAAAATTACAACTTTAATTATAATCTAAATGACTAAATGTTGAGCCTTTGAGTGTGTCACGCCATATCCCAATGCTCCAGATGATGTTTCCACAACTTCCCTACAACCAGAAATGCACTTAATCAGCTTAGAAAACCCAAATTAGCGCAATTACGAATTTCCGACCAAATTAAGCAGAATTCAGAAAACGGGGAAATAACAGACAATTAAACACAATTCCCTGGTTTATTTAAGTGCAATAAACTAAATATAGTTCAAGAAATAATGACTCATCAGTCACCAATTGAATCGGTGAAATCTTCTTCTCCTCCGATCTGAGCTTTTTCCACCGATTAAAATCGGCAAAACACCTCCTTTCGAGCATACAAACATTTTTCACCGTTTAAAATCGGGAAAAACTCCTCATAGAGCGATCTTCTTCTCTCTGATGAAAACCCTAGGTTTTCGACCTCCTCCTAGAGCAATGTCCACCGATCTCCGCTCGTACTACATTGATATGTTTTCTAAGTGACAGAAAATGTTCACCTTTAAGAGCTTTGGTGAGTATATTTGCAAGTTGGTCTTCGGATCTGCAGTGTACCACTTCAAGCTTCTCACTGCTAACCTGTTCCCTAATATAGCGGAATCGGGTCTCGATATGCTTGTTACTACCATATGATGTAGGGTGTTTAGCAAGATCTATGGATGACTTATTGTCAACAAGCAGCCTGACTCTTCCAGCTAGCTCAACTTTTAACCCCTCCATCAAGGACCCTAACCAAGCTGCTTGACACATAGCTTCACAGTCAACTATGTATTTTGCCTCGCATGATGACAGAGAAACCACTGGCTCTTTTCTTGAACTCCCGGAAATAGGAGATCCTTCAATGAAGAAAATGTACCTTACGGTACTTCTTTTGTCCACCTTATCACCACATCAATCTGCATCTGAGTAAGAAGTGATTTGAACTTCTTCTCCATCCTCTCCTCTTCCCAATAGAATCCCATAGGAGTGTGTACCTTGCAAATACCTTAGAATACGTTTGACAACATTCAAATGTGATATTTTAGGGCATTTCGTGTACCTACTTATCACTCCAACACTGTAACTCTAGTCAGGTCTAGTGTTACAGAGATATCTCAAGCTCCCAACCATCCTTTTGTAAGTTGTTGGATCTACAGCTTCCTCCCTTGGCTCCTTCTCAAGTCTCAGCCCCATTTCTGTTGGGGTGTTAGCAACATTACAATTCACCATTTCAAACTTCTTTAATAGGTCTAGAACATACCTGGACTGATGCATCATAATTCCACACTCAGTCTCAGTGAACTCTATCCCAAGAAAATAACTGAGTCTTCCCAAGTCACTCATTTCAAATTCCCTCAACATCTGAGCCTTGAAATCTGAAATCAGTTCCTCACAACTCCCAGTGACTAATAGGTCATCAACATACAGGCATACAATTAGCTTCTTTGGTCTACCATTGTGTTGGTATCACTGCACATACAACTCGTGTTTTGAAACATACTTCTCAAAGCCAATATTGTTCATGAACCCATCAATCCTCTGGTTCTAGGGTCTTGGAGCCTGTTTAAGCCCATAGAGAGCCTTCCTCAACCTGTACACCTTGTCCTCCTGCCTTTAACCTCAAACCCCAACGGTTGTACAACATATACCTCCTCCTCCAGTTTTTCATTTAGAAAGGCATATTCACATCTAACTGATGTAATGACTAGTGAAACTTAGTGGCCAAAGACACCACTAACCTAATTGTCTCAACCCTGGCTACAGGAGCAAACACCTCTCCATAATCCACTCCTACCTTCTGTAGGAAACCTTTAGCAACGAGCCTTGCTTTTGTCTTATAGCAACACCTTGTGGGTTTATCTTTGACTTATAAATCCACTTCAATGCTATAGGCTTCTTGTTAGAAGGTAGATTAACCTATTCCCATGTCTGATTCCTCTCTATAGAATCAATTTCTTCCTGCATTGCATTGCCTTATACCACCTCTCATCTCTCATAGCTTCATCAAATTCAACTCGTTCAGCCTCTGCTATTAAAGCATAATGCATAAAGTTGCCTTCTGATGTGAGTGTAGCATCGTAAGACAAATCATAGTCTCTTAGATGTGCCGGTAGTTGTGTAACTCTTAATTACCTTCTACTGTTGTCATCTCTTCTGCACTTTTCTATCTCAACTACAACAATTGCATCTTCTAGAATAATGGTTGATGGTCCCTGCTCAGCTGCTTCCCATTACCGTACTCCAGCCTCATCCACTACAACATCCTTGCTGATACATGTTGTTCCTGATATAGGATCAAACAGCTTGTAACCTTCATTAGCATTGTAACCCACCAAAATCAGAGACACTCCCTTGTCATCTAGCTTCTTTCTCAACCGGTCAGGTACATGTTTGTAGCATATAGAACCAAATATCTTCAAATGCTTGACATCTGGCTTTACCCCTGTCCAAGCTTCTTCAAGAGTCACACCATCTAGTATCTTTATTGGAGTATATAGGTGGCAGTCAACATAGCCTTTCCCCATAGAAAATTAGGCAACCCTTTACTCTTTAGCATACACCTAACTGTATTTAGTATGGTTATGCTCTTCCTCTCTACTACCCCATTGTGTTGTGGTGTATAGGAAGGGGTAACTTCATGAATTATCTCTTCCTTTTCACAAAGTTCTTTAAACTTAGTGGACGTATACTCTCCTCCTCCATCTGCCCTCAACACATTCACCTTCTTCCCACATTGTCTCTCAACAAGACATTTAAACTTCTGAAACATTTGCAACACCTCCCATTTTCTCCTAATCAAGTAGACTCATCATTTCCTGGTCCAGTCATCAATAAACAGTAAGAAATACATGTTTCCCCCAAGTGTTTCTACTTGTATAGGACCACACACATCTGAATAAACCACCCCTAGCTTCTCTGCTGATTTCTGGGGTAAAAACTTTTGGAAACTGTCCCTAGTCTGTCTACACTGGATGCATTCTTTGCATACAGTTTTTGAAATTTCCACCTTTGGTAAGCCACTCACCATGCTCTTTTGGCTTAACTGGGATAAATCTTTAAAATTTAGGTGTCCAAATCTGAGATGCCACAACCATTCCTCCTTATTTTCTGATGTAGGAAAACCATTGGTGTTTTACTACAGTCATCACCACCCTGAAAGTCTTATTCTATGACAGTTGAGCGTGCACAACAATCTTCTTATGTTGATTGAAAATGTTGAGACAATTATTCTCCATTTTCATCACACAGCCTTTTTGCAGCAGTTTCCTCAAGCTAAGTATATTTGTTTTCAATCCCGGTACATACAGTAACTCTTAAATTATCACCTCTTTACCATCTCTATCTCTCAGGACAACTCTGCTAGACCCTTCTACAGTCAAATTTCTATCATCTGGAAACTTGATCTTCCCCTGTACATCCCCTTGCATCCTCAAAAACCATTTTTTCCTCCTTGTCATGTGGGTGGAACAACCAGAATCCAGATACCACACTGTGTTTTCTTATTGTTCTTCATCAGTCTTGGCCATCAACATCAAAACCTCAGAATCTAACTCTTCCTCCTAGGCTAGATTAGCCCTCTTCTTGGGTTTGCTTTTCGCCCCTTCCCCTTTCTAGGATTCTTTGGCATAATGGCCAAACTTCTGGCAATTATAGCATTTGACCTTCTTCTTGTCAAACTTTCATTCTTCCTCAGATTTCTGATTTTTCCCCTTAATAGATTCACTGAAATCTTCCCCTTGTTGTTCCTGTGAATCTTTACACTTCTTGCTGCCTTTACTCTCTTTCTTAAACCCCTTCTTTCCCTTGTACTGAGATATGACTTATAGGGCCTGTTCTTGACACTGCTTGCGCTCATTGATGGTGATACTCATGAGCTTCTAACGATTGCAGCAACTCCTCAATCTTCATAGTCTCCAGATTACGGGCTTCTTCAATAGCCACCATCACATGGTCAAATCTGGGTGTTAAGGTTCTTAGAATTTTGTCAACAATGTACTCATCAGAAATTCCATCCTTACATGCCCTCATTTTATTCACCAACTCCTGCACCTTGTCAAAGTATTCTACCAGGGTTTCACCTTCATTCATGACCAGAATCTCAAACTGCCTCCTCAATGCCTGTAGTTTTACCTTCTTGTTCTTGTCTCCATCACCATATGTCTTCACTAGGATGTCCCACACTTCTTTTGCAGTAGCAGCCTTGGAGATCTTGTTGAAGATCTTTGGGCTGACACATTGATATAGCATAAATTTGGCTTTGTTGTCCAGTTTCACCTGCATCTTGTAGTTTCTTTTCTCCTCTTCAGAAGCCTTTGCACCTAACTCAGGCAACCCTTCCTCTATAACTTCTGAAACATCCTGGAAGCCAAAAATGGCTTGCATCTTGATGCGTCAGTCATCAAAGAGCTTCCCATCAAACACTAGTAAAGGCCCCTGTATCCCTCCAATGCCTGCCATCTCTTTCTTGCTAGAATCTTACAGTTTCTTTGATTCCTTTTTTCACCTTTATGGATACACATATCCAAAGAAACCTTCTTTTTCCTCTTTTGGATACACACAATTCCAGTCACCAATTATACCCGCACTCACACACTAGGAACTGTATAACCTATGCTCTTGATACCATATTAGATATGAGGGCAAAAGCGAAAAAACACATGGTGCATAAGTGCTATATTGAAAACCACACGCTGGCAAGAGAGAGAAACACACTTTTTAGCAAAATGAGAGTTAGAGAAACACACTTCAAATCTTTGAAGATCTCTGAATCATAAAATCAATAATAAAAAATGTTTGAATCAACTAAGAAAGATGAAAGAAAGATCAAAACACACAAAGATTTATACTGGTTGATCTCTTCACAAGCATACATCCAGTCTTCCCTCAACAACCTTAGTTGGGGGGCAATCAACTAATCAAGATTTGAGTACAAAAATACAATGATGCTCTCAATTGCTATCCTTACACCACCCAAATCTGAAAACAAAAATACTAAAGAGCATAAACTCACTCTCAATCAATACAAGAGATAATTCACTCAATCTCTAACAACACATGAGAGTAAACACTCACTCTCAAACTTGGCCTACCCAACACAAGTATAAAAAAAATCAAATGTGTAAGAACCTGATTGTATAACACTCCTCTAGTGCAGAAAGATAGAACATATAAAGTCCAATGTATCTTGAATGAATTCTTGATTGCTTGATCACCAATGAAGTTTCAAATCCTCCAAGAATACTTCTTGAGAAACCTTGTACTCAAAACTCAAAAAGAATGTTAGTATATGTTAATCAAAACGTTAAAGAGTTAAGTCTTAAGTCTGGTTTATATAGAAAAGCCAGATCTTGTTGCAGTTTAATCAATTATGTTAATATCGTAATCGATTAGGCTTTTCTTTTTGTTTTAATTGATTATGTCACTTATAAATCAATTATTTTGACATTTATGCTTATAACTACTTTTTTCTGTAGTAAAAATGCTTACAAAATCTCATATCGCAATTTCCTGAGGCGTGTAGGTCACTGTCCTTAAGGACTTATCCGCGGTGTATTGCAGAAGTCTCCTAGGATACAACAGGAACTTCTCGAAATGTATTCGAGGATCACAGAACTAGCAAGAAACTCTAATAGAGTTTATACCCAGAATAATTTTAGAAGAAAGGAAGAGAGAATAAGAGAGAATGAAAACTGAGAAAAAAAACTAATGAGAAAGACTGAACTTGGTGTTTTGTAGTAGAGGAAGTGGATCAGTGTTAGCGGAATGGCAAAAGTACCATATTGTTTCAAGTAATATAAATGATATAACCCATTATCGTTCTTCCCATGAGACTCAAAAGGCCTTATCGTTCGTGTGAATCAAAATCGTAAGACTTGTGAAAGAAAAATTAATAGTTTTGGTGAATGCAAAGACAGAAAATAAACATGCAATGTGTTGATTCAATTGACTAGAAAAGAGTATGAATGAACAGAGTTGTTGGGGGTTTACAATTTCATCTAATCCTCTCTCTCTTATTTACTCCTCTTGTTTAAATTGCTTTATTATCTAATTGTTATGCAAACTTTCTTGGCCTCCCCTTAACCCGATCCCTCGGCGAAAAGGGCCTATTACTAATTACCGGCTTGCTATCCCTAGCCTCCCCTAGTAACTAGCAACACATTACAAACAAAAGCAAAAACAATTGGTCGTCCTACACCCCTATCCCTAGGTGGTATTGCTTAACCAAGGAATTACTCACCAGTTCATGACATTATTGTACGTCCCCGTATCAATAAAGGAAAATAACAGTTATCGAATGAGTTAAATGATAAAAGCTTTTAGCACAGATGAGAACCCAACAATTGATAATAAACACATATGAAAATCATATAATTAAACAAGAGTTTCAATAAAAGAGAGTATCAAAAGATTACATTGTTCCCCCAACAACAATAGGGTTTAGTTCACCATTGTCATGGTGAACCAAGATGAAAATAATGGAAGATATGGAAAACAAACCCTAGAAAAGATGAAAAGGAGCATAAGCATCCAAGAGATCCTCTCTAGAGAGTAAAAATTAGGTCTGAATTCGTAACAGGGTTATTTAGAAGTGAGGAGCGCAACAAAAAACAGGCCCAAGCCCTTCTGTCAAAAGAATGAGAATGAATTCGTAACAGGGTTATTTAGAAGTGAGGAGCGCAACAAAAAATAGGCCAAAGCCCATCTGACAACCGCCCGGTGTCACACTTTGCCGCCCGGCGGTTTACCCTAAATCGCGCCATCGCCCGGTGGCAGCGGTCTACCGCCCGACGGTTTCCCTTGTGCCGCAAAATCGCCCGACGTTAGGGGTTTAGCGCCTGGCGTCCTCTGCTGTTGTCTTCTCCTCCCGTTGGACCGCCCGGCTCAGGGGTCTGCCGCCGGGCGGTTCCTAAACTCTTCTTTTCTTCAATTTTCTTCACTTTCCTTGAGTCTAAGACCTTCATTTTCATCCCCAAACTTCACTTTCATCAAATTTGCTGCAAAACAATGCAAAACAAGCATAATATCGCTAAAAGCAGCTTTTGACTCTCAACTGACTCATTTATTGAGTTTTACTTGATTCTAAGCTCATTCTAAGAAGTAAAAGGTGTAATTTAATCCAAAATAGCATATGAAAATAACGGTTTTTCAACCGTTATCAATTAGGCCCATGACCTAAAATATCTCTTAAAAATAATTATTTTAAATAATGTTCAAAATAGATATTTTGCAATATTATATTCAAAATTTATAACAATCCCCCACATATTGCAATATACATATATATAAACGAAAGAGAAAAGAAATTATTCTGGGTCTCACAATATGTAATGCATCAGAACTGGTATAGCAAACTATATGAACCAGTCTTAGATCAAGAAACTTAACACATAGTGTAGTTGGTATAACAAGCTATATGAACCAAAGACACTTGAGTGTGTTAGAGGTTTATCAATCACAATACACCCCCACAATCCTTGTTGTTATCGCTGTGTTGCGCTTACTAGGCCATGCGCGTGCCCGGAATTTACGAGTGCTCTAGAGATCATGCCAAGATCTCATGCAAGCGGCCCCACTCGACACTCATATAGGTGATTTCATCAAGTGTATGCTGTAAATCATACACCACTCATAAGGGATATTAAAAACTTTGTTTAAACTAAAATTCTTTCATCACATAGAATTTTAATAACAAAGTTTATCCTCTCAATAATGCAGTCTCTAGCATTTTCACACACCATAAGAAGGGACATAACTAATTAAAATAAATTTAGTGCTATCAGAACTAACAAGTGAGTTGTTTTTACCCATATGGACCTTATTCATGGGATCTCCAATCACAAAGGTTGGGTTACTATCACTTGTTTGTTTGCAAGTGGCTTAAGTCCCATTGATAACGGTCTAAAAACCATTATTTTCATGCTTAAATTTGATATTAAAACACACCATTTATGGCTTAGAATGAGCTTAGATACAAGTAAAACACTTAGTTGAGTCATATGAGAGTCAAAGCTGTTTTTAGAGATATTATGCTTGTTTTGCATTGTTTTGCAGGGTTTTGATGCGAATTGAAGATGGAAGTGAAGTAGGAAGGACTTAAACTCAAGAAAGAAGGAGAAAAAGGAAGAAAAGAAGACTCAAAGGCACCGCTCAGCGCCATTTTCCAGCATTGAGCGCCATATTCGAGGGAGCAGCTACTGTCTGGCGCCCAGGCAGTGACGTTGAGTGCTTTTGTGATTAGAGGCAAACCGCTGAGCAGTGAAATAAACCACTGAGCGGTGGTGCGATTAGAGGAAAACCGCTCAGCGGCCAAATTAGGCGCTGAGTGGTTATCTGCTGGGCTTGGGCTGAAATTCTGTTACTTTTCTATTTTATAAATAGCCACAATGCGACCTTTAGAGTATTCTTTTGGCAAGCAGAGAAGTCCAGAGCTCTTCTACACTCCTTGGAGATGGTTTCCTGGATGCTTATGCTCCAATTTATCAAATCTAGGGTTTACTCTTTCATTCTTTCATTTAATTCCATCTAGTTTCACCATGTCCATGGTGAACTAAACCATTTTGTTGTTGGGGAACAATGTAATCTTTTGAAACTCTCTTATATTGAAATTCTTGTTTTATTCATATGCTTGCATATGCTTTTATTATCAATTGTTGGGTTTCTTATCTATGCTTAAAGCTTTTACGTTTAACTCATTCGATATAAAGATGTTTGCCTTTGTTGATACGGGGACGTACGGGGAAGTCATGAACTGATAGGAAATTCCCTAATTAAGCAATACCACCTAGGAATAGGGGTAGGACGATCAATTGTATTTTGCTTCTGTTTTTAATGCATTGTTAATTACTAGGGGAGACTAGGGATAGTAAGCCAGTAATTAGTAATAGGCTCTTTTCGCCGAAGGATCGGGTTTAGGGTAGACTAAGAAAGTTTGCATGACAATTCGATAATAAAGCAAATTTAATAAGAGTAGATATAAGAGGGCGGATAAGATGAAATTGTAAACCCCAACAACTTCATTCATCCATAACTTTTCCTTGTCAATTGAATCACTTGCATGTGCATGTTTATTTTCGTTCTTTGCATTCAACCACAAGTATATTTCTTTTCAAGTCTTATAAGATTAATTTACATGAAAGTTAAGGCCTAAGAGTCCTTTGGGAGACGATACTCGGACTTACCGTTTATATATTACTTGATAACGATCTGATACACTTGCCAGGGGCTTAACACCCATTCCCCTCGATGTTTCTAAAATCATATTTCTTCCCAAGGGTTTTGTCAGAGGATCTGCTAGATTCCATTCTGACTTCACATAGTCAATGGAAATAGTTCCACTCTTTAGCAACTGCTTCACCAAATTGTGTCTCAATTGGATATGTCTATTCTTTCCATTGTAATTCTTCTTTTTAGTTATAGCTATTGCCGATTGGCAATCACAATGTATTGATACCGATGGGGTTGGTTTCATTCCTAGCGGAATGTTCGCTAAGAAGTTTTTCAACCACTCAGCCTCAGTACCAGTAATCTCAAGAGCGACAAACTCAGATCCCATTATTGATCTTGCAATATCAGTTTTTCTGGCTGATCTCCATGTAATCAAACCAACCCCAAGTGTGAATACATAACCACTAGTAGATTTGTCTCATCTGAATCAGAGATCCAGTTAGCATCATTGTACCCTTCTAGTACAGTGGGAAATCCACTATATTCAATGGCATAATCCATTGAACCTCTTAAGTATCTCATAAGCCTAGCAAGTGCATCTCAGTGTTCCTGATTTGGACATTAAGTGTACCTACTCAGTCTATCTACTGCATAAGCAATATCACGTCTAGAAAAGCTCATTAAGTGCAGTAAGCTCCCAATTATCTGTACATACTGAGGCTGAGATAACGGTTCTCCTCTATTTTTCATTAATTTAGAATTAACATCATAAGGGGTACTCACTGGTTTTAAGTCATAAAACCCAAACTTCTTAAGAAGTTTCTCCATGTATTGCTCTTCAGATAGTAATATACTATCTCCATTACATTGGCTTCACCCACGTCCTTTTTTACTTTTGACAGACTGGGATATAAGTCCTTAAGATTGTAGTAAAAATGCTTACAAAATCTCATATCGCAATTTCCTGAGGCGTGTAGATCACTGTCCTTAAGGACTTATCCGCGGTGTATTGCGCAAGTCCCCCGGGATACAACAGGAACTTCTCAAAATGTATTCGAGGATCACAGAACTAGCAAGAAACTCTAATAGAGTTTATACCCATAATAGTTTTAGAAGAAAGAAGAGAGAATGAAAACTGAGAAAAAACACTAATGAGAAAGACTGAACTTGGTATTATGTAGTGGAGGAAGTGGATCAGGCCCATGACCTAAAATATCTGTTAAAAAAGATATTATTTTAAATAATGTTCAAAATAGATATTTTGCAATATTATATTCAAAATTTATAACACTTTCAACTAACCTAGTTAATTTGTATAATGGATTAGACCTTTGTTTTTGTTTTAATCGATTATTTAACTTATATAATCAATTATTTTACCAATATGTCTTGTTTGTCTTCTATTTGCCTTCTCTAACAGATTATGTTATCTGTATAACATATTATGCCTTTCTTTTTATTTTAATCGATTATGTAACTAATTTAATTGATTATAACATGGTATTTTGTCCTGTTTTGCATTTTAAGTGTTCTAGCTTAATCTAATGGATTATATTACTAATATAATCAATTAACACTACCAGAAGACTAGATTCTTAACCTGTTTAAGCCTATTTCATTAATCATTTCACGATTAATACATAGCACAAACATGTTAATGATTTAAACACTTGTTAAAACCATTTCTAATCATTTTAAACCAGTCATCATCAAAAACTAATATATGTGGAGTCTAGGCTCCCCCTATCAACACTACTAAATAGAACAATGTTATTTTTCACAAACTATGACTCTTAATGTATGAACAACAAAAGAATTATTAGTTTTGTCCACCTTTCCCTTTTCAAAGGAATATTGTATTTATACATGGTGAGAACAGAGAGTTGCAAAGAATCCATTCTAACTATTGTGAACATTGGAGAAGTTCTTCTTCTTCAAGCATATGTCTATCCGCATGCAAGCAAAAATGCAATAAATTCTCTTTATGTGACGTTAATTACATATATTTTTTTCGAGCACACTTTGATGCATAACTATAATTTATCATTCCTAGGTCATATAGTTTCTATATAAATTGGAGTAAAAAGATATATCAAATCAGGTTGATGATCTTTTGGGGAATTGATATTTAGTCTTTCCAAAATGATTGTTGGCACGAAGCATCTTTATTGTATTCTTTAAAATATCTTTGACGCATACAAGTCTTGGAAAATCTTCTTATAAAATAAATAAATAAATAATTATTTTAATATGGAATAAGCATTTTTTAATAATAAAATTTTACCATGAAATGCTTAAAGTATATGTATCGTTTATCCAAAAAGTATGTAAACTGTTATGTGTTTGTCAATTAACTAAGCACGTACATTTATCACGATCAAATACTTAAAATATTACACTATTTTTTAGTTTAGACAACAATTTAAAAATGTGTTATGTAAAGTAAAAAAAAAAAATGTAGCCTTAAGTTTAGGCTAACAGTTTTCTAATATTGGAGCATGTAGTTATGGTTGTAGCTCAAAGGCAACATTTTTTTCCTAATGTAGCAAGTGGTTGAAAATCATTATTTTAGGTAATGATTATTCATTCATTAGTGCAAAAAGGTTTTAGACGTCAGTTATTTTGAGTTTTTAATGTCACATCCAGAACCGACATTTATATGGGTGATGTTAATGGAACGTCAGACTCTCCAGTTCCGACGTCAGTTAAATGTCATATCCGACGTCTATACAGTCGGACATGACACTAACCGACGTCTAAGGACACTATAAAGACGTCAGACACGACACTAATTGACGTCTAAGGGCACAATAAACGTCGGATATGTCATTAACCGACGTCTACTGAGTATCCGTTGTGTTTTGATGCAGTTTTGCTCATGTCTTTGGATAGCGTTGTAGCACCTCCTCCATTTGCTAGCTTCTTCGTAAGAAAATATTGCGTCTTTTGGATCTCTCATGACATTTCAACCCAAAACTGAACCTGGGTCGTTGCCTAGTTCCATTTCAACCGCAAGAATACAGTAACATGGAAACTAGGCAAGGACCCAGGTTCGGCTTCAGGTTGAAATGCCATAAGAGACCTAAAAGACATAAGATTTTCTTACGAGGAAACTAACAAAGGGAGAAGGTGCACTACATTACCCAAAGACATGAGAAAAATTGCACCAAAACACAACGAAAACTCATTTTAATCGGTTTAAACGAAATATAATACATTAAAGATTACTTTAATCGGAGTAAACATAAGTTTAAACGGTTCAAAAGAGATCAAACGCACCTGGAAATGCAATGCCGCAGAGAGAAAAGTGAAGGAAGACGATGAAGTATGCGTAACTGCTGGTGACTTATTTAACATGATACAGACGTCGGTTTCCCCAAAGACCAACATCTATTCTAGAATATACGCCAGGGACCTCACTATGTGACGTCCATTCGATTAATATTCGTGGTATATATAGACGTCGGATGTAGTGGGATCCGACGTCTATAATCGCATATAGACGTCGGGGTGGCGGGATCAGTCGTATAAATGACAGAAAGAAATGACTTTTCACCTACCTTTTAGGCATATAGACGTCAATAAGGTGGGGCACCGACGTCTATAATATTATAGATGTCAGTGCCCCGCCTAACTAACATCTATATGACATAAAGAAATAACTTTTCATTTACCTATCAGACATATAGATGTCAGTTAATGGATGGTCCGATGTCTATAATATTATAGACGTCGGTGCCCCTCCTAACCGACGTCTATATGCCCACTTATTTACAAAAATACCACTAGTCAATAATTTACGTTGAATATTTTCTTGTCCGACGTCTATAATTTAACTAAAAGTTACTCAATGTTTCTCCTTAGTAGTCCGAGTGCCATAATTTGAATGTGAGTTTGTCCATTGACCTCTGTCATAAGATAATTAATATATCTTATAACGATTTAATTATTATTGGGTCATGTAACGGGAAATATTTAAAATTAAATTAATCAAAATTTTTAATATGTCTCACTTTTAAATAGTGATCTAACTATCTAAGTATTAACAATTTTCTATAACTATCCACATTTTCTAACGCATTGTTTAAAAAATAGGCAATATTTTTGCTATACATTTTAAATTAAAGACAAACAAAATTGAGTATATAACTAATAAAAAAATGTTGTCGTTTATTCTTATTTTAGACGATGATTTTTGAGTCATTGTATAAAGGTGTGAAAAAGATTCACGAGTATAACTAAAAAACCAGACTTAATATTTTTTTTTTAAATTATCTTCTTCGCAGTTTTGTAAACAAGGCGTATATCTTCAAAAACGATTTTGTTATATAAAATTTAAATTCATAATTTGCATTCAAGTAATCTCAAACTAAGTTATTAGAAGGTAATGTAAATATACTAATATCCCACGTGTAGGGGCAAATTGAAAAGTTTGCATTGCAACATGCTCTCAAGAATAAACTCTTGGGTAAGTCTTACTTCTTTTCAAATAAGTAAATATATAAGACAAAATTAGACACTGATTCTTCTTTTTATAACACCAATTATTAAACTAAGTCTTCTAATTTTTTTAAAGACGTTGCAACAAAAGCAGACTTTTAAATGTAGCAGGTCATGTTAGACTTTTAGATCAATTTTTAAAACGCATATATGCATGACAAGTAAACAGGTTTGATCCGAAATTTATTTATTTATTTTAAGAAAGAGCAAATCAGAATCTATTTGTTGGAATTTTTCTGAGGATCAGAAAAAATGTTAGAAAGATTGGACACGTATGAATCATGTGAGAGATATATATATAAAATTTCATTATCTTACTTTAAATCTAAATCCTAAAACAATGGATTTGTGAGATTGCTGTTTTTTTTTTATAGTGCTATCATAAGTTTTTATAGCATAAATAAAAGTCCTTAAATGTAAAATACAGAAAAACCAAAGGCAAATAAAGGGTTGACGTCTAAATGGTGTGCAGATAAGGGCAAATTTTCAAAAGGGTAGTTAGTTTCACCCTTAATTTACAAAAATGAGGTAATTTGATTTTTTTTTTAAAGATTTAGGATAAATCATTATGAGTTTGGACAACTTCTAAGTTATAAGTTTGGATAATTTCTTTATAAAATTGTGAAATTCTAACATTTTTTTTAAATGCGTTAAACTAAATTTGTCATGATTCATGATAATAACGATTTCAGTCCAACGTATTTAAAAAAAATGGTTATAATTTTATGAATTTAAGGAGTATTTTGTAAATGAATTGAACTTGTCCTGACTCATAACAATCAATACATCTACAAAGAAATTGTCACGAGTCCTGATGAATCAAAATTTTATAAAAAAATTGTCAAGATTTATAACAATTTATTCTAAATTTGTAAAAAAAAAATCAAAATACCTCATTTTTATAAATTACAGATGAAACTATCTAGTTTGAAAATTTTCCCAAATAAAAATATGATTCCATTTTCTTATTTTTCTTGATTTAAACTCTTGAGTAGCCCCAATGCACAGTTATGGAAGCATAGTGGTTAATTTGAATATTTTAGGAGAAACACCGAATTGCACGCTGGCGAAATATTCAACTGGTTGGTGAGAACCATATCTATTTTGATTGGCAATGCCATGGTGCATTTGGCACGCCTCATTAACTATCACAACCTAAATCAGTAGCCATCTTTCAACAACAAAAGCACGTTTTTGCCACTCTAGACCAACATCCTTTACTTCGTTTTCACTTTTCTAAAATCCAAATTAATCAAAATCTTACATTCTGTAAAATTAAAAATGGTAAATAGCATATAATGAAAAAAAATTCATAAATGAAAAACACAAACCATGTAGAATCCAAAACAAGCAATTAAAAAAATCCAATTTTGACAAATTGGAAAACCGACGCATAAATCAAAACCCGTTTTACCATGTCTAAAAGTTAGACTCATATTACTAGGACGACAATAGATCGGGTCGAGTACAAATAATGTCTATTCACAATCAGACTCAATATCCGTACAGATATCCACTTAAAAAATATTCACAGATATTTTAAAATACACGACTACCCACAAATATTTAAAAAATATATATTTTTATAAATTATTAAAATAAAATTACAAAATATATATAAAATATAATATAAATTAAAATTTAATTTTAATTAAAGTTAACCTTATAAAATATAAATTAATGTTAATTTTAATTATATTTAACTTAATAAAATATAAATTAAATATATATTTTTACTTTTTACAAATAGCGGATATTGACATGTACGAATATATAATATCCGTATTTGACTCGTTTATAAACGGATATTAAAATATCCGCTACCCACAATTCGTGGATAGTAAATATCTGTGAGTACCAACTATCCATCACAAATATTTGTGGAGACGGATTTTGTTGTGATCCTAAATATCACATTATTATTGTTATGTCTCCTACTACCCCTTGAAAGACCCGTCAATACTCTTTTACTAACTTGCCTGATTTTAACCATGAGCAATATACACCTTTTGCAATGTGGTGACAACTGGTCCACATGGAATGTAACACAACACATAACCTATAAAGATTGAAGAAGTTGTTGTCTTAGATTCCCAGTGGTTCAATGTCCCTTTCACGGCTTAAATGGTCAACAACAAATTGGAAAATAACTACTATACAATCTACTTCTTCCTATCAATCCGGCGATAATAAACATCCCTTGGCTACCCTTAAAGGCCTACCCTTCTTATTATGTACATTCTAGAAATTACATCACATCTTAACACCCATTCTTACATTCATTTCATCAACCTTTAATCATTAAGGAAGGACAATTATGCATCATGTACCCTCTTACATAATTATGGAAATATTTTTTTCTCCTTTTGTCATTTTCTCACTCTCACTTTACCTTCCTTTCTTACATCTTTTTTTCATAATAATAAACTAGCCACCCTTCGCCCTGCCCTACCTAAGTGTGGCCAAGATCTTTCTTGAAAATGTAACTTAGCATGTACACAATTTGTGTTCAAATCGATTAAAAATATTACTATATAAATTATAAATTGACTTTTTCTTATAATATGTTTCTCCTAATTTATTATATCAAATACTTGGTTTATGGAAATAACTTGATTTATTGTATTCCCATATGACTGTTTAGAATATTATCCAAATAAATAAGGAATTGTATTATGATGTCTTTAATGATTTGTGAGTTGTTGTGAATAAGAAAGTGCATGATTTTTTAGCAGTTGAACTAAAAGCCTCTTGTAAACAACTGAGAGGCCCACCTCGAAAACCTACCCAAAAACACACCTTTTTCCACCACTCTCTAATATTGTATACAAAGTGGTGATTAGCCAAACCATGGATACAGAGGAATTCAGTTTCCCTAGAATCAGTGATACTTGTTCACACAACATTGATTCTCCTCCTCTGTGGAATCTGTCACCAGCAGCTTCTCCTAATCCCTACCAAGGAAACACAAGAGGAGAAAATGATTGCTTTGGAGCAGCAAAACTAGTGGCTGAGGTTCACAGGAAGAGCTTTTCTTGTGTGGAGAATAGAAGAAAAAGAAATGGATTTGAAGATGAGGAAGAGGAAGGGGAAGAGAAAATGGACTTGTTGTGGGAGGATTTCAATGAGGAATTGTACTCCACAACAACAACAACAGGCTCTGCTACCTCTTCTTCAAGGGAAGTTGTTGAATTTAGAAGTGCTCATGAATTAACTCTTGCAAAAACCACTCATAATTCTCTTCTTCATCCCACCAAGAATAAACCAGCCATGATGGTCATTGTGAAGATCTTCAAGAAACTTTTCTCCATTCATAATTCTCATGGCAGATCAAGAAAAGCAGTGAGATAGACCAATTGGGGTTCTGTTGCTATCATATCATTGACTTAGGAATATCTCATGAACCTTCTTCTTTCTACTCAGTTCATTACAGTCTGTCATATAACTGATAAATTTTCTTGTTTTTATTCAGTTCATTACAGTCTGTCTTATCCTTTCATGTTCATGTTCATGTACATGTAAATTGTGAATATAAATTATAGATATTTTTTTTTCTTCATTCATTATTACAATCATTGTGTTGTTTTTCTGTTAATGTACCTTGAAGATTTTGACAAAGGAATTATGCTAAGTAATAGCCTAGATGTAGGACCAAAAACATGAAAATCTCTGCTTTTTGACAGTAAAATGATAAATAAATGTTAACTTTAAGTAGGTGACCATGTTTAGGTTTTGGAAATAGCAGCTTCTAATAATTAGATAATCATTTTTTTAACAATAACTTTGTATTCATAATATAATGAATGAATTAGAGAAGGAGACTCACTAAGAGAAAAAAATCAAATTCTCAAACTGATGAATATTTTAAGCTAAATGTTAGTGACTGCATCAGAAATAATAGCACTATACTTTTAAAGCTAGTCAATAGTATCAATTAGTACATCAATAATATATAATAATCATAGCAAAAATGCTTTTAAACTTTTCTCTTCCTATAATGTGAAACTTAAACAAAAAGCTTTTTTCTGTTCTAATTGCATTTCTGGACAGAAAATAAGCAATTTCAAACAGTTTATTTATGTGTGGGAATTTTATAGTCTAATGAAATAGAGAGAAGTGATTCATGTTAAACAATAAGTTCCAATAATAAAACTATGATGTTAATGTAAGGTTTTATCCAAAAAGTTGTCATTCAATTTAAGTAAGCATCTTCAAATAAATTATTTCTCTTTTATTATACATAATTCATAATAAAGCCTTTTCTGGTATTGTATTCTGCTTGTTGCATGATTTGTGATTTTTTATTTTATTTTCTTTTACTTTTTTATTTTGGCTTGATTTGTAGTTGTTCATGACTCAGTTCATGTCATAAAAGGTAAAAATATTGATACATTTTTTGAAAAGAAGTTGAGGACACAAATTGACTATTTTTTCTGATGAAATTTGACAAATGTTATCATAAATGGATTAATAATTGACCATTAAAGCATTGGATTAATGAATTACTTGTGGAATAAGTGAAGCACCAATGAAATTACATAAATTAGTGTATGTTAAATATTAATCATATATTCAAAGATATATATATATATATATATATATATATATATATATATATATATTTAATTTTTATTTGTATATACAATTAAAATAATGATTTGAATGTTTTTAATTCATGTAAAATGAGTGAGTGTAAAATAATTTTTTCATCTTGTAAAATTTGAAGTCATTCTTTTTCAGTCATTACAGAATTATGAATCTTGATTTAATCTTTGTAAAATATCTTTCTTTAGTTTTCATTCTTTTAAAATTAGAAATTACTAACTTGTGTTCCTAATATCCATTGTAGGACAGATAATTAACATGTATTTTATAAATATTTTAAAAGAAAAAATAAAAAAAAAATTACTTGTTGCAATATCACAATACTAATAGATAGGTGTTTAAATGATTTAATAAATTTACATAATATTAGCCATATAAAATAATAATTTAATATTTTTTGTTATTGTGAATATCTTTATATTATTAAATATATAATAGTCTCTTGAATGCTTTTAGACTCAAAAGTACACTCAAAACAATGCAACCAAAAAGAGAAAACAATAATAAAGACAAGTGTGCTAAATGATAATAAATTCATCCAAAGATATAATATAATTTAAACATTTTTGTGTACAATAATTAAAGACATTAACCCACTTGATTAAGACACGGAGAGTTAGAAAGTCTTAAATTAATCAAATTTCATATAATTTTTTATGTTTTTTTTTCTCTTTACACATTGAGATAACAATATGGTGGGACAGGTTATAAAGCTTGTATATTTATAAGGAAAAAGTATGGGACCGGTTCAACATTTTGACTTGCTAAACCCGTTAACTTCATCTCGCATAACTATGTAGTTGGACTAATAATGGGGAAAGACGAACTAATTTGCATAATTTGAAAAAAAAATAATTACATGTTAATCTTTAAGTTAGACAGGATTATTTTATTTTATTATTTGTTTACTCTATATTTGAATTCTTAAGTCAGTTTTTATTTATTTATTATTGATTAATTGTTATAATTTTTTTAACTTACACAATAGTTTATTTTTATATTTTTTTTATTTGGAAATATTTAACTTTGATATATTTATGTGATGTAAATCTTAATGTTTTATTTATTTTGATAATAATTTGTTGTTATGTTTTTTTATCCATAAATGTTTAACTTTCACATCATACGTTTATTTATTATCAACTGATAGACTCATTATTTGGCACAATAAAGATGTAAAACACTAAAAAAAAGAAAAAAGAAAAGAAAAAACCCATTTTTACAACACTTATATCAAGTTATTTTTAAGATTTGGTTATGTGATTCTATGGGATAAACTATTGCATATTTATATTATATTGTAGACTTATCATATTAGTTCATTTTATAGAATTTGTCCTAGTCTATATGGTTTGAGATTAAAAAAACATACAGAAAACTAAAACATTCATTAAAAAAATGGACTTTCCATCCCGTACTTTTAACATTTTTTTGAAATATCTGTAATATTTTTCATTTAAGACGTGATTAATGGTTAATAAAAGCATAAGAACCTTTACACTAGATTTTTTATCCAAAATTCTCAATCTTTATTAAAATATCTTGTTATTATAGTTTTAAGATATATAGTTATCTTTTAATGAAATATTACGGATTTTATAAATATATAAATTAATTAAATTAATTATGAATTAAATAATTTTGTTTGTAAATATTTAATATTTATTTTAAATTATTCTAATGAATTAATAATATTTAAAATTGTCTAAAAAATATTTTAAATTTTTCATATCATTTTTAAATAAATTTATTTTTTCATAAATTAAATTATCACATGCAAATTACCTAATTAAACATTTAAAAATAATATAATAAAACATTTTAAAATAATCTAATAAACATTATCATAATTCTGTTATTATGATAATGTTCACCAAACCTCGTTTATGAACATTAAGCACACATATTTAAGTGTTTTTTATAATAATTTTTATATGTCTTTCATTTATGAACATTAAACACACATATTAATAGTTTCATTTCTCATTAAATTTTTTAATTTTTCAATACAAATCAAAATAAAAGCACAACACAAATGCTAACTTTAATATATAATAATAAGGTCATAAATAAGTAATAATAATGATCAATAATACAGTTATTATGATAATGTTCACTGAATCTTATTAATTAAATGACAAATATGAAATCTGGAAATGCAGGATGAAATCCTTGGAAGTGTAAGATGAAACATCTTAAAAAAAATTTCAAAAAATCGAATATCCATAAAATCTTATGAATCAAGGTCAGGCTATGAATCTTCTTTTAACATGTTAACTATTTTTATTCATAATAATATTCAAATGTTATCTAAGTAAATTCTAGTTATGTATTTCTAAAATTATATTAACATCTTGTTTTTTATTTTTTTCAATTTTATAAAATTGTGTATTTTTATTCAATTTTGATACACAAAAATATTTATGTTATATTAACATTATTTTATAAAAACAATAACTTATTTAATTTTGTATGGGTGATTTTTTGAGAAAAAATAAATTCTTTTTAAACTGAAATGTAATTGTTATATTTTAGATGTCAAAAATAAAATTAAGTCAAAAGCTTCTTTATATATAATTTTTTTAAGTAGTTTATCAAAATAAGTTGATAAAAACTTTCAAACACGGAAGAATACGAAAAAACTGTTTTTTACGATTATATCCAAATACAAGTCATTTTTTTATTTATAAGAATATTATATTCACTTACAAACATTTTTCGCACATTTGTATACATTACAGTCATCTCAGGTCATGTCACATTAATAATTACAAGGGTAAATTGTTGAAAATAAATTTTTAATATAAGATAATGATATAAAGAAACAATTTTATCAACAATTCATAAATAATCCAATTTTAATTAAACACAACATACAAAAACAATATATATTGATTTATATGTCAAAAGACATTGAAGAAGTGAAATATTAATTAACGTTTTCTAAAAGATTCATATCAAGAATGTCTTACCAAAAACTAACATTTAATCTATCTAAAACTTGAATTTACAAACAAATTTGAAAATCATTGATTATAATAACTTTATTACAACTCAAGTTTGTACATCTATACATGTCACAGTGTATAAAAATTCTATTTGTTTCTCACAACATGATATCTTAGTCTATATGACTTAGATTATTAATAAAACAAAGAGGTATATTACAATGTTAATACTTAATGAACAACTCAAGTATTGTAATAAAATATAATATTAAAATATATAACCCTAAATTCATCAAAGTTCAATAAATCTGAACAAGTATTGTAATAAAATATGACATTTAAATAAAACCACAAATCAATAAAATATAAAAATAATCTTCATTTTACATTTATAAAAACATACATATTCAATCAGTTAAAGAGACCAATTTTTTTTTTTTAACTTAAGAGAAAATGTATTTGCTTGAACGAAGTTAGGCATATTCAAGGATTGAGTTATAGTATTATTTTCCCTTGAGTGAAAAATATGATGAAAGCAAAATTCTTTTGAACTCTAATTTTGCAAATGAACCTAAGAGTCATGTATAAGTTTTTGTTCTATTTTCATTTGAATAAAAGTCTTATGCTTCAGAAAAAAAATATCCAAAAAATTAATCTTAACATAGAATTAAGTTCAAAAATAATTTTTCATTCATTTCAATCCAATCATTACATTAAGACTCATTATATATGAATGTGTATTCAAATTTGCATAAAGTTCAATTCGTAATATATGAGATATTGTCCACTTTGGAACTTGAAACCTCATCATAATTTCATCCTTAAAAGACACTTCAAAAGGTTGACAGAGGAATGAATATTTAAATTGTCATTGACTTCAACTCCTAAGCTATGTGAGACTATTGGATTACCAAAACAAGTTTCTAATTAAGGGCTCAAAGAGTTTTTGCTCCCACAAATGACATTAATATTCTAATCTAAAGTTCGTCGAATGACATTGTTAGGATCAATCACCGCATTTGAAGTATTGTCCATTTTGGAATCTAGAACTTTGTCACAACTTTATCCTTAAAAGACACTTCAGAAGATTGAGGAAAAAATATAGTTAAACTATCTTTGAGCTTGATTCCTAAGTAACATGTGACTCTTGGTGTATCAAACAATTTTGTTTCAAATATCACAACTTAAACTACTTTGTCAAAAATAATAATCTAACACAAAAATTGACAACTTATTAACATCCCATTTTTGGGAGTCACTAAAAAGCTTTAAAACTTAATTTTTTTTCACATTATCGTAATCCTTAAAAAAAACATAAATAGAGTATATTTAATAAATCCAAATGTTAATTAATATTTACAAACCAACTATAAAAATTCAATTGTAAACCAATACATAAATCCTTTTCCTACAAAAATACAATTCATATGAAACTCCAGATAACATTTCCTCTCTCTCTAGTGTCGACTCAGCACCTGAAATATCTGCATCAGCTCTCGTATAACACAAACGTTATACGATCATTGTCACACACAAAAAATAATATGGGTGAGCTAACAAAATAAACTTCAAAACACCAATACAACAGTTGTATCTCAATTTGTAAGTCCTTACCATGATCTTATCACATCAAATAACATCAATACACAAAAAGACTATAACATGCAATACAATCACAATCCATACATTCCCTTAAAAGAAATCATGATCAACCCATTAGCTCTACACAACTTGTCCATTAAAGACAACCTATGTCAATACTAACCATATCTATAAACGTATGTCTTCTTCCATACTTCACAACATTATTCGTGTTTACAAAACAGAATGATTCGAGTGGTCCTCCATCGTCGCTTCGGACTTATCTCTCCTGATCCTCAAAGCTTATAAGCAAAAAACTTTAAGTTGCTCACATGAGCATTAAACTCAGCATGAGCTGAAATCCTATGGGCAAGAGACATCCATCCCTTTTTACCCCATTGGAAGAGGAAAGATAGCACTTGAATCCTAGTCTCTTTTACCGCCCTTCATGGATGAAGAGACCTATCTCTTTCACCACCTCTTAAAGACCAAGAGATTCACAATTTTACCCTCTCGCAAGAGGAAATGTGACTACCTTTCTACCCCTCGAAAGAGGAAAGGTACAACCTCAAATTAAAGATGTATGGCAAAAAGACATACCCAACAACATAAACACCACCATACCTCATGGTTAGTACAACAACATGACATTCACACTAATTTTAGATGGTTGACAAGAAATCAATTTCACCAACATCTCATCCCTTGATTCTCAACCCTAAGAATCACATATCTCACTCATATAACCATATTAGTTGAGTAGTCCTACACACCCAAAAGAAATAGAGGCCCTGATTTTAAGGGTATTTCCAACTAATTCTTAGACCACTCTTCACTCTTGACTCTGAGTATCTCACAACTCACAATTGGCTTACACAAATTTATCTTTCTCTTATTGAGTCTTAGCTCTTTCTACATGAGTATACCCAATGTTAGTCAAGTAAAAAATACACCCAGTACAATTTTGGATAGTTTTCAATCAAGCACATAACATCACAACACACATTGTATTAACACCCAAACTTGGACAACCTTCATTCGTTCAAATACATACACCACAACACACATCCAATCATATCATTATTGAAATGACAACCAATACCATTTGGACTGCTATGAACCAACATAGTAACATTACATAGACGTATTCAACAAGCCCATTACAAATTGTATAATTGTATTAATGACCAAACAGAATTAAATCACAGTTTCTGGACATATATTCATTCAAAAGCCATAAAACTACCTTACAATATCAAACATATTGCAATCTGAGTGAAAGTAACATTCACACTAATCATGATAGTTTTACGTATCCTACATCATCAATAATGAATTCAACCAATTCAATTCATTATTTAAAATTGACGCAATGCAATCAATCATAATATTGTCCATACCTTCTTAACAATCTTATCTTAATGCTACGTTATACATTCAAACCATATTGAAATACAATGCACAACGTTCAGCTCTAATTTAATACACAGTCTATGACTTCTAATCATTCAAACGAAATCAATACTCATGCATAATTACACCATTCAAAAACAGACCAATAACACTAGCCTTACTTTAACTTTCACAAATAGATTCCAATAACCATGTACTAATAAACAACTTCAAGTAACAATATTTTAAAATTAACTAACACTCACCCTACAACAATTTGGGAATCCTAAGAGATGAACAATAGTGTGTCTGAATTGAATTCATGTTTGACTCATTTCTCAAGCATGCAAACTCACACAATAACAACTAAACCACCTAATTAAGCTCGCACCGATTCAAGGATGTATTAACAAGTACACATACAATCAAATCCAGCACATCAAGGTTCAATACAAATTTAACAACAATTGATTCCACCCACTTTACTTTTACTACTTCATTTTCAGAGACCCAAAACAGGGCTTAATCACAAACCATCAACCCATTACCTGTAACCCTTAATAGCATGTAACACTTTATAAGGTCGTCAAACAAGTACAACCTAACTAGGTTCAAATCAACATATTTCAGTTCATACATTGATTCATTTTTATCACCATTCACAACAACAATGTATCAAGTTTTTAAACACTTTCAACAACATACCACTTCATATAATACACATAATATGACACAATGTTTCGGTAAACATACAATTCAATTTTACAAATTAAATACATGTCAAAAGATACTATACATAAGCTAGTTCAGACTTTAAACCATTAATTTACTAGCTTATCTTCAAACTACAACATTTATCGTTTCCCAGGTTAATTAACATGACTTTGCTCACAACCAATTTTTAGAGTATTATAACAAGCCAACTCATGATCAACAACAACTGGGTCAAACATAATTCATACAGCACACGTCTCATCTAATTCAGAGTTAAATAGAACAAGCATTCATACCAACATACATTTCATTCCATAGACCGAAACAGGGCATACATGTCATGCATTTTCTAGAATCACTTTCACACCAATGTTATTTATCATGCTTAAAGCAATGCAATATATAATAATCAAATCATTCACAATGACAATTTAACACGGAGCACACACATCAGGTTTAACTCAATATCAATCTCACGAGTCAAGAATCAAAACAAAACCCAAAGCATACGAAAAAAAATACATGCAATCAAGTACATTCGGTTTAGCTCTCCATACCTGTCATGCGTTCTTTCGCCAATCTCGTTCACTTCCTAGTCTCTTGTTCTCGTTACAAACTTTTTCACTCACTTTCACACGATCCCGTTGTCGAAGACCCTTAATGTAAAGACCTAGAAAAAGGGCAGCCTCAAGAGTGCACATGTGGGAGCAAACAATAGGCGTGAGCAAACTTTACTAAAATTAAAGTTAACTTGTGCAAATAATAAAATTAAAAGCTCATCCCCCTTTGTTCTAAAGAGTCACTACTTCTCTCTCATTCCAGCCTTTGTTCTTCTCTCTGCATTTTCTCTCTGCCTTCTCTCTAAATTATCAAGTCATTGAACCGTTCAATCTTTGGTATGAAGGTACTCAAACGCTCGCCGCACAAAGGGCTTTGTAACGAACCAAACAATTTTTGGTTCTAGCAAGTAAGTTTTCCTTCGGTTTCTCCGCTGTTTGAACCTAGGGCGGGCTTTGTAACGAACCAAACAATTTTTGGTTCTAGCAAGTAAGTTTTCCTTCGGTTTCTCCGCTGTTTGAACCTAGGGCATGCAACAATGCTGGTTGCATGTAGTATTCTTCTTCATTCCTCTTTCCAATCTAGCTCTAAGAGCTGTATTCTACCGCCTATGTGGTGGTTTGTAGGTACTATTTTATCCTTGCTGTGTGAGGCATCGTAGAAGCATTCTTGTAAGCTTGATAGTCAACTAACAGGTAAGGGAAACTAATTATGTTTCTTTGAATTGATTGTATGCTCTATATGTGTGGTGAAGTTTAATTAGTATACTGTTTGAATTACATGTTAGATTTTAGGAATATTGGATGATAACTGTGAATATGATGAAAAGTATGAATTTGTGAATTGGTTGGGTGCTGATCATAATCTGTGTGGAATAAGTTGAATGCTGGAATGAGGTATGATGAGAGTGCTTTGATTGGAAATCCTGTCGTGATGTTGTTAGGTTAGAAGTCAGGAGTTTAGGTAGTGTTTTTAGGTTATTGTGAAGGGAAGTGAGAGAGTGATTTTGAGCAAATGGGGTGGGAAGAACCATAGGGCTGTTTGGATAGTTCTGGTAGGTCTATTAGGACTGGTTAGGCACATAAAAGTGGTCTAAAACAGGTTAAAATTGGTAGATTGGATTTTGGATCCTTAGGTTAATAAGTTGGGTGTTCTAAAGGGAGATTTGAGTTATAGTCACTTTGAAATCATTCTAAGAATGTTAGAAATCATCTAGGTAGATTTAATCAAGTATAAATTATGAATTAGAGGTTCTAGAATTTGAGGAAAATAACTAGAATTGGTAAAATGGGGGTGTGAGAGTGCATAATATGCAGAAATTGCGTTCTACAGATTATGAAGATAAGGTTGCCCTGAAGCATGCTCCGGAGGGAGATGATGCTGTTGTAGTCTAGCTTATATAGGATTTCCAATTTGTTTCCTGTATTTTGAGTGACTTTAACATTCCAAGTCCCCTAGAACTTTTTATTCATTTGGCTTATGTATTTTGAAGGATCCTAGTACTTCAAGTTTTAAATTCTTAGCATTTTGAAAGATGACTATAATTCTATTACCTTAATCACTATCTTAACTGTTTTATAATATTATATTTAATAACATCTTTATATTATATATCTTTATCATAGGATGTAACACTTACCATCTCTAGAAAACTTTATCGATTCTCATGTAATAAACATTTCAACAGAAAAATTAAATTACAAAGACTAAATTAAAAAAAATATTTTTAAATATTTAATAAATCACAAAAATCTATTAAAGACGTAATCAAATTTATCATAAAATTTAACTAGACCAAATAATTATTATGAATGACGAATATGTTGTTAAAATATAATGTTTAATGATAAATATGTTATTGTGTTGTAATGGGGACAAAAATTGTTACACTCATCGTTAGTAAACAATACATTAAACAGTGTTTTTTGTTTTTTGTTGGGTTTTGTCTTTCTTTCTGCATTATGTGGATCTGTAGGGTTTACCTTTGAGCCTTCATGATTTATTTGTCTTCTTCAGAGTAAATTTCAGTTTCCATTCTAAATTGTTAGCGTCTACAGCAACCTCTGACAAGTTCCCCATTTGCCTGTTGTGCAGGGTATGTCACTAACTTCAGTATCTCTCTCTTTTTTTCTTTTTTTTCCTTCCTTTTTTGTTTCTGGTACAATCATGTCATGCTCTCCTTTTCTTCCTTCTTTCTCATATGCTATTCTAATTGGGTCATTTTGAATCGTTTTAATTTATTGATTATATCTATTTACTTGTGTGTAGGTTTTAATGGGTGTGATTGATTTCTACAACTCAGCTGCTTTGTGCTGGGTAAAGTCCAATACAAATCTGAAGCAGCAAGTGGGGTTACCTCCAAAACCCATTTGTTCATTTAAGGGGAATCAGAGGAAGTTTGTGGCAATGGCTTCTACCATTCCTGTGGAGCAAGTCAACAATGGTCCTCTGCAGGTGGCAGGTGACTCCTTCATCAGAGAGCATCTAAGGAAGTTGTCTCCTTATCAGCCAATTTTGCCCTTTGAGGTTTTTGCCTTCAAACGTCAACTCCTTTTGATTTTGTTGGTTCTTCGTAACAATTCCAACTATGTTTAGTTTTCCGTATTTTTCCGCCCAATATTTGAATTTTCTTGTCAAGAATTTGGTATTGTCATTTGTTTCATATCTACTGTTTCTTTAGCTCTGGTAACGTACTTGTGCAGTTGTTACTTCAAAATTGAAGATAAATTTGTTTCTTCTTGTACCTTGTGGCATTATTGATTCTTGGTCCATAATAGTATTTCTATTCTGTGACAGGGGTTGATTGCTTGCTTGCAAGCGCTTTACACTCAAATTGCAAGCTTTTTAACTTTAATTTTGTCTCTCTGGTTGTCGTTAAGATACGGGTAGTTTGGCATTTGGCACTAATTTTTATAACATTTCTCATGAACCCCTGGCCGCAGCACTTGTCTTTTGGTTGGGAAAATTGTTCCACCACTATGTAAGTTAGTTACAAAGGAGGCTTTCTGTTGTAGGTTTTATCTGCTCGTCTTGGACGGAAGCCTGAGGATATTGTCAAGTTAGATGCTAATGAAAACCCTTATGGTCCCCCTCCAGAGGTGAGTTTTTATTATATTTATTAATGTCTGAAATTTTCAAATTATTGTGTAAAAGTGGAAAATGATTATATGGTAATATGATGTTTAACAATGTCATGGTGATTGATTGTAATATTATCTTTCAATTTTTACGCTTTGAATATTTTCTAAGCTATGGTCAAATGTATGGAAGCAAATTGCTGAACCTTACACCCTTTATTACACTTGAGTTGACTATCAGAGGTTTGACAGGTTATGGAAGCCCTAGGATCCATAAAGTTCCCATATGTCTATCCTGATCCAGAGAGCCGCAGATTGCGTGCAGCCCTTGCCGAAGATTCTGGACTTGAAGCTGAATATATTCTTGTGGGATGTGGTGCAGATGAGCTTATTGATTTGATAATGCGGTTAGAACCAATACCTTTTCTGTTTTAGATAAGCCTTAAATTCTTTTTCTATTTATGCTAGTTTTCATAACAGGTATGACAAACATCATACATGGTTCTCTTGTATACTACAGTTGTGTGCTTGATCCTGGGGACAAGATTGTGGACTGTCCTCCAACCTTCACAATGTATGAATTTGATGCTGCAGTAAATGGAGCACTTGTTATCAAAGGTAAGAATAACATTATCTAGAGACAGCTGCAAAATGTATATTTTTAATGCATCGTTTTATACATGTCAAATGAGAAACTGATTTCTGTAAAACTGATTGAACCTTAGACAGTAAAGGGGTTTCTCATGGAATCAATCATAGATATTTTGCTATTCAGTCTCGTCAGATAAAATTGTTTGTATCATGATCATAGTTACATTATTTTGTTAGACTTTTTCTAATAAAATGATCTTTGGTTTTATTGTTGATTCATCCCTTCTATTTTTTTTTATTATTCCTTGTCTTCCCAGCAGTATATGATTTTCTTACTGTGTTTTGACCTTTTCTTATTATGCCATGTCAGATGTGCATAACCATCTGCATTATTTAAACTGCAGTTCCAAGGAAGCCAGACTTCAGCTTGAATGTTGAACAGATCACAGAAGTTGTTAAACAAGAGAAGCCCAAATGCATATTTTTGACATCTCCAAATAATCCAGATGGGAGGTAACTGTAGATTATCTTCTTACGTCAAAGTGAATAGTTTGAGTTAAGTACCTAAAGTAGTATTGTGGTAGTGCTTTCCTTTTCAGTTAATTTGTTCTTCGAATTTACTGGAGTTCCTTGTGCACTTTTCTTTTCAGTTGTGCTTTTGTCCAGTCCGTTCTTCCCTATTATTTTATAGTTTGATGGGCACTAGTAGTGTCGTTTGTGGGTGCCCCTTGTACGTCTGTTTTGGCTGACCAAAAACAAAAGTAGTGCACAATATCATAATTTCCTATTAGAAGTTGTACCACAATGAAGGCAGTATATTTCTTTTTCATCAACAATACAAAATCAGGATATAGTAAGACTGGAGATGATTGTTATCATTAATATGCTTGAAATTTGAGTTTCCTTTGTTTGCTTATGGTATTATTTATATGGATCTTAATCTAACAATTTCATGGCAGTATAATTGATGATGATGTTCTCTTAAAAATACTTGACCTTCCCGTATTGGTGATATTGGATGAAGCATACATTGAGTTTTCAGCAATTGAATCGAGGATGAGTTGGGTGAAGAAACATGAGAATTTGATTGTTCTTCGGACATTTAGCAAAAGAGCTGGTATTTTACTAATTTTTTTCTTTCCCAAGTTTACACAATTAAACTTTGAGTGTTAACATTTTTTATTGTAAAACCAGTTCCCTTATGTGATCTGATCAAAACTCTAATAAAACTATTTTTTTCAGGCTTCTTGTGTGCATGCTAAGACATGCATTTTTTTAGTTAAAAATTTGAGATTATTATATTGTTCTTTATTTTATCATAAGCAATATAATCTGTGGTTTCTTTTTGTTATGGAGAATTATGATAAGGGTTAGAGCCTGGTGGTTTTTGGTTAAATTTGACAACCAATAATATGTATACGAGAAAGTTTTATCTGCTAAAGTTACTATAGAAGAAATGGTGGGGGACAAGGTCAATGAATCATAATAGCAATTTCCGTTAAATATGACACCCATTGTGACTGTGATTGCAATTTTCATGGAATCTGCAATGTGAAGCCGTTGTGTGGTAATGGATCAGCGTGGGTCCAGACTGCTATAGTGCTATACCACCAGTAGCAGATATTCAACCACTGAATTTTACGTTGAATGTTTGATTTTAGTAGTGTATAGTAGTAAATTGACTTGGCACCAATATTTTGACAAAGAAAGTGTGTAGTAGCAACAAATAAGGGGGTGTTTGATGATTACTGAAATTAGGAGTTTTTAGGTGAAGAGGGGGAAGAGACATAAATGAAACACAATTGGATTAACTGAGGTATATTATATTGTGTTGATTTGTACATAATCCTAATATTAATCAGGGAAAGTGACTGGAGATATAGTCAAATTATGCTATAAGTAGGTGTAAACGGTAGAAACCATACACAAGAATATTTAGAGTGTAGACAAAACCAAGAGGGGGGTTAATTGGTTCGTTTTAAAAATCGCTTTCTTTTTAGAAAATTTTCACTTTAAAAATTTCTTTAAAGAATCTGAAAAATAACTTTAAGCAAAAGCAAGTTAATGATAAAGAGTAGGGAAGAGAAGCTTGCAAAGATTCTATGTCCAGTTGCTAATCATTCTAAAAGAGAGATTAACTTATCAACTAAAATCAGTAAACAAGTTACAATAATAGAATAACAAGTAAGTTCAGAAACCACCTCTCTTAACAAATAAGAGATGACCAACACCTTCTTTTGACACACAAAAGAATGAGCAGCTTGAATTTGCTTGGTAGATAAGCTCCACCAACTTAAACACACTAAGTAAGAGCCCTTCCTTCTACAAGCACCAAGAACTCAAGCTTTCTTAAACACTAAGAGATTTTTAGACAAAGCTCTAGCTCTCTAACAATTTAAGAAACCCATTAAGGGTTCTGAAACGTAGTATTTATCAACCAAGGTTCGAACAAAGGTCAAAAGCTTAAGAGTTAGAAGCTTAAGTTAGCTTCTAACTGCTAGTGTGAATCGATTATCCCAAGTGATAATCAATTATCGGAGACCATTATAAAAGGTTTTTCTCTGTGATAATCGATTATTCCAAGTGATAATCGATTATCTGTGAACCTTAACAATTCTTTTTTTTTTTTGGGATAATCGATTACTCCAAGTGATAATCGATTATCTGCTAAGCAAAGTGTTTCTTGATGTTTCCTGCGATAATTGATTATCCCAAATGATAATTGATTATCCCAAATGATAATCGATTATTCCAGTAAACATTCTGAATAAAAGAGTAGATACAAGACTGTTTGAGATTACAATTCAAATGACTATAGCTACTACAATCTAAATACAATCAAAAAGCACAGTTAATCATCCAGGCATGGCTTCTTCAATTCTTTGTGTACTTCATCATCAAAGTCCTTCTAACCTTTGCACCGGTTTATTGGTAATAATCTCTCCCGTTTTGATGATGATAAAGAATTCTTGTTTATAGCTTTTTGTTAATACTTGCATGATTACAACTTAAACAGAACCAAAAGACATTAGAGTGATAAGTGATAATATCATAATGTTTTTAACATTTATCCTACTTCTCCCCCTTTTTGATCATAATAAAAAATAGTGAAACTCCCCCTAGATAGGAGCTCCCCCTCAATATGAGAAGTAAAGGCAAAGAGACAGTTAAATTTAGAAAGCATAATTTTATTAATCTGTTAACTAAGGTTACAAACTTAGAATTCCTCACTTGAGGCATTATCATACTCTTCATCTAAATGACTCTCGATATTAGTAAGTCTATCATCTAGATTAGAAATAAGATCACAAAGGTGGTCATGTTGAGCAACTTGAAGATCAAGTAACTCTTGATGCCTTAGTTGCTGAAGGTTGTACATCTCCTCCATTCTTTCGAGATTTGCAATATTTTCTTCCATATAGGCAAACTAATCCCAATAGATAATTTAGGAAACTTTAAGTTATAAGATATTTTCATATATTCTAATACCCTGCTCGCTGCAGCTTTCTGAGCTTTGAGCTTCTTAGCCATGTTGAGGCCAGGCTGATTTTTCTGGGAAAGTCATGGGGCTAGGGTTGATTCCTCTGCAATCCCACACTGCATGATTTGAACCAAAGAGGGCAAGGTCAACAAGGAGAGAGAATAAAAGGTACCAAACTGTGGCAAAAAACATGAGAAAGGGTCACAAGCCAGAAATTGACAAACCATGTGTAGATTTGGGACAGGAGGGCTGCACAAATCTGGCAATGGAGAGACCAGCTGAAGCATAGCCATGCTATACTGCTGCACATGGCAAATACTGCAGCTGGGTATTGTTTATGTGTGAACTCTGCTTGGGCTGGCCTGATAGGACCAATCTAGATCTGACAGGAGATGGTTGGAAATGTAGCCGAAAATTGTGACTAGCGAACAGTGGCAAGAGATGTTGAAAAAGGTCACAGATGTCAAAATAAATGTTTGAACTTTGTCAGATTGATGAGATGGTAATCGGCGATTGGTAAGAGTGTTCAAAAACTACTTGGAACACACTGGATTGAATCGCAGCTGGAAATTATCTTAAAACATGTCAGTTGAAGATCTTGAAATCAAAGAAGATTGGGTAGAAGCTCTTTATGACACTGCTTGGAGTGAAGAAGAGCCAAAGGAGTTGTATTTAACTATGTAGTAGGATATAGGATTGGACCGGAAGCAGAATGTTTATGATGGACCTGGATGACTTTCAGTTAGTAAATGTTTTGTAGACCTCAATTCTTAGGAGCAAAGCTGAATAACCAACAGCACCACTCTACAAATCAATTTTTCTTTCTAAATTTTCAGTTTATGGATTAGAGATACTGAGTTTTCATATGTTTGTTGAATTAATATGCGCAAAATCCTGTTACTGATGGTTAGTTACTTTTTAACTTGGGGTCCTGGTACTAATGATGTAAACCTTTCAAATTCTTAATTTTCAAATCGTCTCAGGTTTAGCTGGACTTCGAGTAGGATACGGAGCTTTTCCTTTGAGTATAATTGAGTATCTTTGGAGAGCAAAGCAGCCATATAATGTATCTGTTGCTGCTGAAATTTCTGCCTGTGCAGCACTGCAAAATCCTACCTATCTAGAGGTTTTTCTTTTGTACCTTTGCATATAACACACGTATGTTATGTTAATTGGTTATCCACTAGTTCATTTGGGCTATTGAAAGTTGTTATAGGAGTTTAATAGTCCTTAACACAATTGTGTCCAGCAGTGTAACATGTATAAGCATACTGGGTGCAATTCCAAGATATGCAAAATATTAAAGTACCTGCATCTTTTATTACATGTTATTATTCTCAAGACAAATGAAAGCTAACGTGTCAGTCTTAACATACAGAACGTAAAAAATGCTTTGCTGATAGAAAGAGGGAGGCTTTATGACCTTTTGAAGGAAGTTCCGTTCCTTCGGCCATTTCCAAGCCATTCTAATTTCATTCTTTGTGAGGTTACATCTGGAAAGGACGCAAAAAAGCTAAAGGTAATCTTCCTTTCTTTATCTCTGTACATATAAACTTTTCCTTTGTCTATTTTTTTTTTCTTGTAAATGTTTGGTACAATTTTTGTTTGGTGCATATTTTGATACTTCATGTCAGTTTGGTATTTTGATTTGAAAGACATCGCTTCTGTTGAGAAGAATAGTTATTTTACTAATGATTTTTGCTACCTGTGGTTTTCTTTCTGATGGTGATGAAATAACCCTTCTTCCTCTGTAATTGGCATGCTTTTTACTGTGTTTATTCATTCTATCATGAGAAGTAGCATCCAAAAGACAATTTTAGAAATATGCTCCATGCAGTGAAGCAAATGTCACCAAGAATTTAATCATCCTGAAAAATCTACATTTTAGCAGACGAATCAGAAATCTATTTATGAGATCAAAAGCTAGTTGAAACAACTTCTCGTAAAATCAAATATTTCTTTTAAGAATGTTTTTGTGATTGTAAACAAACATGAATCAACTTCTCTTCTTTTTTTAAGAAGAAACTAGCCACTAAATTATCTTACACTAAAATCACTTTTTTTTTTTTTTTAAATCTTAAACAAACATCTAGGACCTGTTTGGATCCATGTTTGCATAACCACTTTTAGGAAGAAAGTTAGAAGAAAAAAAAAATGTCTCAATAAACTAAAGTTAACTCATGCACAAGTTAAAAACAAAATTTAGCTCCAAATAATGTTAGGATTTTCTTGTTATTTTTTCCTTGTAGTGTTCATAGAGAATCTTGTCTAAACATAAAGAGACTAGGTTGAGACTCTAGTTATTTAACAAGAATTTCAACCCATATTGAAGAATGTAAAAGCCTTTTGTTTCAACTTTTTCCAAACACCAATTGCAAATTTGTTGCCAACTGAGACATTATTTTTATGTACATAGGAGGACCTCGCACAAATGGGTGTGATGATTCGTCACTACGACAAGAAAGAGCTGAAAGGGTACGTTCGTGTAACTGTTGGTAAGCCTGAACAAACAAATGCACTTATGAAGTGTCTCCAGAAATTGTCATAGGAGCAAAGTTTTAATGAAATAAACACTGTAACAAGTAATGCAGAAGTGTAATTGCTGAACTCCCATTAGTTAATATTATATAGAGCCTTCAAAGTTAGAAGAAAATATGTTAATTTTGGAAGGTAAGTGAGATCAGCTTGATATGCTATTGGCTTAAATGGACCATAATAAAGATTGTATTTTGCCATTTGTTGAAGTTGCATAATTTGTGTTTGTATTTAAAATCCATTTATGCTATGCCTTTCTGTCTTTTACCATTTCTGGGTCAACCATTGTTCTGATGTCAGACATGCTATTGTATCGAGTTCAGATTCTTTGTGGAGTTTTAAGTGTTGTTTCTCTGCTAAGCCTTTCATATATAGATACTGATTTTGATGTTTTAAAATATATTATAAATTTCTTTAATATATCAATGTCAGTGTATTTGGAAACTTCAGCAGAAGGAGAATACCAAAAATTCAGCTCAGAATCCAAATTCTATTGCTTCTATTTTTCATTCACTGTTAACTATGAGTGATTATTTCTTCAAACTAACAAATTATTCTTTCTACACCCATTTTAAATTGAAAAAAGAAAATTTCAAAATTACTCCTGGACATTTCATTCTAGAGTGTTTTTATATTTTGAAATGTCTATTTTCGAATGTATGTTTTATATTTCAGAATCTTCCTTGCATGATGTATTTATACAGATTAGAATAGATTGAAGAATGATCATTTAAAAATAAAAATAATATGTATTTAGTTCCAAAATGATTATTGAGTATAAATAATATGCACTGAATTTCCTAAGGGTTATTCTGAAATATTAAAGTAGTTTTGAATGACCATTCGAGAGTATAAACAATATGCATTCAATTATGGAATGGTCATGTTGGAAAAAGTATGTATTTTGGAATGACCATTATAAAATTTAAAAGAAAAACATTGTGGGATAATGAGAATTGTGAAATGAACAATTTGAAATACAAAAAATTACATATTTGAATGATCATTCTAAAGTGTAAACTATATATTTCAAAATGATTACACTTCTGAACACAAAAGATATTCCAAAATATAAGAATAATTCATTGCAAAATCACTGTTTTGGAATATTAATAATATATCCATTTTCAGAATTGTTATTTTGAATATAAAAAAAGTGCATTTTAGAATCACCATTAATGTTCTAAACACATGGTAGATTAATGAATTTGTTAATTTATAGCAACTTTATATTATTTCAGAACTCAATTTTCAAAATATTAATACAGGAAAATTAAATGGCAATCTATTTTCATGATACAACTTTTGATAATTGTTCAACGAAACTTGAATTGTAATATGAGTGAAGAACAAAATATCAAGAGAGGAAAAAGAGAGAAGAAAATATAAAAAATATTCTGAACTCAAAATTTGAAAAGAATAAAAAAGAAATATGAAAATTGTTTTTAAACTACAAGTATAATGTTTTTATACTAATACATAATTAGGCTCACCACAACTTATGAAAATATCTTCTTTTAAACTACTTTTCTAATACAAAATTCAGCTAAATCTTTACTAAAATGCTTAGAGAAGCCATTTCTTAGGTTGAATTTTTTATAATCAAATATACTTATTTAAACTATTCTTCACTCAAATACAGATACGTCAGATTTTTATCTTTCTTAATAAGAAAAAAGTGAAGAACTATTCATTGGAGTTTAAATATGTTAGAACAAGTTTTTTATTCATAATTTCTTTTACAATTTTTTTTTTTTGAAATTAATGTTTTTTAAAGTTAAAATTAATTTATATAACTGATTTATAAAAGTCCTTTTACAATTTTTCCATTTTTAATTTAAAATTTTCCAAATTTATCTTATGGAAGTCAAATTTATTTATTTTTCTTAATTTAATTTTCTAAAGGATTCAGAATGTAACATCCTATTTTTAATAGGAAAATACTACTAAATGAATATTACATATATGATAAATTAACTAATATAAGAAACAAACTTATGAAAGATAATATCTAACACTTGTAGATTCGTCTGACTTATTTATTGAATCCTCTCGACCACCTAACACTGAAGTAACTGAAACAACTGTCTCCCTAAGCTCACACTAATTAGGTGGTCATCGCAAAAGAAAAAACATACGAGGACAGACAAACACAGAAGCAAAGGTGAGCTAGGTATACAAAAATCATGTTATAGCAATCACACACAGCATGCAAGTTTAATTCAAACGTACAGGATTACACATACGACTTGTTACATTTTAAACTGACTCGTCCGGACTAGAATGATTGTCGAGCTATGGCGGGTCATGCAATTCATTCTAAACACACCAAAGGCACCACCATGAATCCTCTCCTTGAGGAGCATGAAATTACGTCCAATAAGGGCACCACCATGAATCCTCTCCTTGAGGAACATGGAATGACGTCCATAAACCATACAGGGCACCACCATGTAACCTCCCTTGAGGATCATGGAATTACGTCCATAACCACACTTTGTTACATTCAATCATCAAACATGCCTCATACATTCACATACTTTCAATTAAATAACATTATCACCATCATACTATGCATTTCAATCATTACCTACCCTCAACTCAACCAAAACAAGAGCAAAAGATGAAGTCTAGGCTCAGGGGATTCGCATAGCGCACCCCCTTCCGCAAGGTGAGACAAGGTTGTTTCGCACAGCGCACCATAATTCGCATAGCGAATTAACAAACTTAAAAACCCAAATTTCTCCCAGTCGCATAGCGACATGATTCGCTATGCGAATCACAAGATAGAGAGGAGCACCCTCTAGTCATTCGCATAGCGCACCTACTCGCATAGCGAATGAGTTAAACAGTGGGCACCCTCCACAGGGGCTCACTATGCGAAACCATTCGCATAACGAGACTGCATAATCTGCAGAACATAAGTTCTGCAAAATTATGCACTCACACCCCCTTTTGACCATTTCTAGGCCTTTTTGCCAACTTCTAATCCCTCTAATTCTTATGTTATGTCTAATTATACATGTCTAAATGATTTTACCTCCTCTTACTACAATTCTAACATGATTAAGACTTAATTCATGCTCTAAAACACCAAATTGTTCGAGTAAATGACCCGATTTCAATTCTACCACCACGAACATGTTTTAGACCAATTTCATGCACCCTACAAGTCACAATTGACTTGCCTAAGATGTCCCAGCAGCCCAATCATGTCCAGGAACCCTTAACTCTCAAATTCACTACCTTACTTCCCCTCACAGGACCTAAAACAGTTCTAATTTCAATTAACTTCCTTCCTAACACTTACCTTGACACATTTACCACATCCTACCACTTCAAACATGCACAAATTCAGCAGATCAACTCATCCAAACAGTTTACAAACATCACATCATGGTTTCACAGATTTTAGTTTCAGCACATACCACACCATATACTTGAGACCTAACATACTACTCTAAGACAACACACAAAACTCAAAGCACCAGCATATACACATATTATAATACGAATTTAAAAAGGTATTCTAGATCCCCTTACCTTAGCAACAACAACACGACTCACTAGAATTCCCAAAGCAGTAACCCCCCACTGATAACGGTCTAAAAACCGTTATTTTCATGCATAAATTTGATATCAAAACACACCCTTTATGGCTTAGAATGAGCTTAGAATCAAGTAAAACACTTAAGTTGTGTCACATGAGAGTCAAAAGCTGTTTTTAGAGATATTATGCTTGTTTTGCATTGTTTTGTAGGGTTTTTTAGGAGAATTGAAGATGGAAGTGAAGTAGGAAGGTCATAGACTCAAGAAAGAGGAAGAAAAAGGAAGAAAAGAAGAGTCTATGGACCGCTCAGCGCCAAATTCCAACTCTGAGCGGCCTATTCGAGGGAGAGCCACTGTCTGGCGCCCAGGCGGTGACGCTGAGCGTCCAGGATGATTAGAGGAAAACCGCTCAGCGGCAAAACTGATCGCTGAGCGGTGGCGCGACTTGAAGGCAAACCGCTGACTGGTCAACTTAGGCGCCTGGGTGGTTGTCTGTTTTTATATTGCGGATTCTGAGATCTTTCTGTTATCTTTTTGGTCTATAAATAGACCCAATGTGAATAAAAACATATTCTTTTGGCAGAGAAAACGTCCACAACAGCTCTACACACCTTGGAGGAGATTTCTTGGATGCTTAGGCTCCACTTTATCAAATCTAGGGTTTTCTTTTCCATTCTTCCATTATATTTCATCTAGTTTCACCATGATTATGGTGAACTAAACCCTAGGTTGTTGGGGAACAATGTAATCTTTTGAAACTCTCATATGTCCAAATTCTTATTTATTTTATATGCTTGCATATGCTTGATTTATCAATTGTTGGGTTCCTTACCTGTATTTAATGCTTTTATCGTTTAACTCATTCGGTAAATGTTGTTTGTCTTTATTGATACGGGGACGTACGGTAATGTCATGAACTGAGGGGAATTCCTTGATTAAGCAATACCACCTAGGGATAGGGGTAGGACGATCAATTTTATTTTGTTTCCGTTTATCATGCATTATTAATTACTAGGGGAGGCTAGGGATAGCAAGCCAGTAATTAGTAATATGCTCTTTTCGCCAATGGATTGGGTTAAGGGTAGACCAAGAAAGTTTGCATGGCAATATGATAAATAAGCAAATTAAATAAGAAGAGTAGATATATGAGGGTGGATAAGATGAAATTGTAAACCCCAACAACTCCATTCATCCATATTTTCTTTGAGCTAATTGAATCACTGCATTTGCATGTTTACTTTTGTCTTGCATACAAAAACTCAAATTAATTTCTTTTCTCAAGTCTTATGCGATTAGTTTACACGAAAGATTAGGCCTTTGAGTCCTTTGGGAGAATGATATTGGGTTTACCAATTATATTACTTGATAACGATCTGGTACACTTGCCACGGTCTTAACACCCACACAAAAAAGAGTTATACAGGACCTACAAATCACATTTTGGCGATGAAGAACAGCCTTAAAACCAGTTTTGAGCTAGAAAGTGGAGAAAGGAACTACTAGCTACATGCAATCCGTAGGACAACATGTCCTAGGTTCCGAAAGTAGCGGAGGAGAAAGGAAAACTACTTACCGGTCAGAATGAAGAAAGTAATCGGTTCAAAATAGAACTCTCTACACTGTGGACGCTTGAGAACCACCTAAACGGACATGCACTAAACCAGTGAGTATGAGGGTTTGAGAAAAGGCATAGGAACTTGGAGTTCTGAATTTTAGAAAGAAGTTGAATGTTATGCTAATGAACCAGAATATATTTTAAAAACACATTTATGCTAAAAAAAAAAAACAAAATCTGGTCTTATTAGGATAACACACGTGTCTACCCCTTTTAACCCATTTTCCAGGTTCTTACGCAGAACACTCTGAATTAACTGTTTAGGAAAAAAATTGCCCTCTGAATTCCAAAAATTATCAAAACGTTTCCGAAAACATAATTCAATGTTCAAAATGTAAAAAATAAAATGTTAAAAATAAGGACTAAAGAATTAGGATGGAAAATTAATGTCACAAAACTTTTTTATTAATTTCATAATTATGTAATACTCTTATATCTAATATAGATGCCGTATTTAACTAGGTTTATAAAATTAATTGAAAATGTTTCTAATCTTTTAAATTTTTTAATAAAATCATTTATTTTTTTAATACAAAATTTAGTAATATTAATTATTTTAAGTGTTTCTTTTACCAATGTTAATACATTAAATGTTAAAAACTAAATTGATTAAGATATGTAATCCTGAAAAATTAATTAAGTCTAAAATATTTTTTCACTTCCTCTTAAATATACAAAATTCTATTTTAGTCGTCAAATTTTGAAATGTAGTACATCTAATTTTTTAAATTGAAAGAGAGAGAAATATTAAATAATGCTAAAAGGACAATTGTTTTAAAATTAGAGAGACAAAAATTAAAGTTTACATGTCAGACTGAGAACAATATGATTAGTTAATTAATTAATTAAGATTTATGAAAAGAATTATTGGAAGGATGTACTGGTATTAAATGAGTGAGTGATGGAAGCATTGTTGCCAACATGAGATTCTATCATGAAATTAATATTGCAATAATTTTTTCTGTCTATTTTTATGTTTTGTTTTCAAACAGATAAATATAGTTCCACCAATAAATTAAATCCCTAAATGAATGAACTTTGGATTCTCATACTCAAAGAGTGCTTTTTAAAAGTTCAAAAGTAATGATTTGATTAGAGGAAAGAAAGTAATTTATTCAACTTTGTATTTAACTTCACTTGTTTAAAGAAAAAGAGCAAAGATATAAGTTACTTATTAGGTATTTTATAAGCAACACAAAAGCAATTTATAAGATAAATTTTGAGTATATATGTTGTGAGGCTTTTTATAATTTAATAATATTAATTATTTATATATAAATAATATTAATGTAGTGTGAAGGGTCAGTCGGTTGGTCGGAGGGAGGAGGTGATCGGACGAGGTGGCATACCGATCAGGAGAGGTTGAGGCATAATATAGCAGATGGATTGGTAACTTGAGCAAGCGAATATCACGGGCTCAATGGCAACGGTTACAGATGATGGACGAGTTTTGCAGGATTGTGGGTCAACGGTTACGGATGATGGACGGGTTTTGCGGGATTACGGGTCAACAGTGACAGGTAGTTAAAGCCCATTACCTCAGTTTGAGGCCTATAAATATAGAGATATCAGTCAGGTACTTTACTTTTGATCTAATTACATTTCACACTGATTCGCTTGTGACTTGGCTGACTTGAGCGTCGGAGTGCTAACGTGCAGGTCACAACCGATCGGTAGAGGGTGTAAGAGGATCGAGAAAGTGTGTGGCAAAGATATTTTAGAGTGTGTTCGGTCTTGAGCCCTATATCCGAAACATTTTGGCGCCTACCGTGGGGCCCAAGATTTCCAATACAACCCAAACACGATCACAATGGCAGGAGAGCTTCCTTTACAATTGTTGCAGGAGATGCAAAGACAGATGCAGGAAATGAAGGCAGAAATGGCAATTATAAGGGCGGAGAAGGGTAATGTAGATGGGGGGCCTTCTGTTCAATCAGTAAATGTCGAGACTATCAATTCAAGGAGTGATGAGGATAACCCAGTAACGCAGAGGAATGGGCCAAAGGGAGATAATCATGACGAACATGGCGCACGAGGTGGAAGAGGAAATGGGCGAGGCAGAGGCGGACATGGACGGGGAAGGGGACATGGAAGAGGAGGGAGAAATGGGCGAGGAGGGAACGAAGACGTACATGAAGACGAAAAATTTGATGACCAGAATAACCAGGAACGGGCGGATGCATCCAAAGCCCGAAACCCGCAATTGGATGATCGGGCGGTGATTGAATTGCCCGATCAAGTTGAAGGACTTCATCCTTTCACGGCGTGTGTAATGAGAGTTATTATGCCAGAGAACAAGGTGCTACCGCCAATAGAAAAGTATGGAGGGTCCACGGATCCTGTTAAGCATCTCCGATCCTTCGTAGATACTATGGCAGTGTATTCGTCGGACGAATTGGTGTGGTGCATGGTGTTCTCCTTATCGTTGAAAGAGGAGGCGTTAGATTGGTTCCGTTCTCTACAACCCCGAACCATAGACAGTTTTGCCACATTGTGGCAACCGTTCACCCGTCAGTACGCGTCTAGCAGAACTCCCAATGTAACTTATACAGCTTTGGTGAGGATGAGACAGGGAAGGGATGAATCTCTTAAAATGTTCATGGACCGATTTAACAGAACAGCTAGACAGGTAAACAATGCAGACCAGAGGCTAATTGTAAGCGCGCTAACGACTGCTCTGAGACCATAACCATTTGTAGACTATCTGTATGAAGAAGAGCCTCAAACTATGGATGAACTACAGAATAGATTGACGAGTTTCATTCGTATTGAGGAGGGTAGAGCTCCTCAATGGGGTGGTGAAGAAGTGGAGTTGACGAGTCGAACGGGGAGGAACAAGGATGTTGCCAGGACGTTCGGAAGAGATGAGAGGCAGAGTGGTTACCGAGGGGGAAACCAACCTAGGCTACACAATACGTTCATCATACACCGTTAAATGCCCCTCGGGTTAGAGTAATGGAGGAAGCTTTGAGGACTGATTTGTTAACAGTAGTTCGAACACCAACGTCTGTCGGTGCAGATGAGAGTAAGTACTGTCAATATCACCAAATAAAGGACATACGACAGAGGACTGTACTACTTTGAAAGACAAGCTGGAAAGTCTAGTGCAAGCTGGCCACTTGCAAAAATTTATTCAACGTAATAAGGGAGCGTCCTCAAGTGGAACCAGACAGACATTTCCCCGACAGGATCTTCCTGGGAGAAATAATCAAAGGCAGGACCGTAGTTGAAGCAGGAGTCAGGATCGTTCGGTTAGAGGAATCATTAACACCATATCGGGGGGATTTGTAGGAGGTGGTTCCACATCGGCTGCCCGAAAGAGGCATTTAAGAAGCTTACACAGTGCCAACCGAGCGGGGGTACAACGAAGATCCTTGCCTACCATCACCTTCTCAGAAAAGGATTTTCATGCTCCTGACTTGGAGCAAGATGATCCGATGGTAATCACAGCTATGATCGCTCGGTACCAAGTAGGGAAGGTGTTAGTGGATCAGGGGAGTTCTGCCAACATCTTGTATTGGAAGACTTTCAGGCAGATGAAGATTTTAGAGGATGCTATCATGCCTTTTAACGAGCAGATTGTGGGGTTTGCTGGGGAAAGAGTAGACACTAGAGGGTATGTGGACTTAAGAACTAGCCTGGGGATGGATAGGGAAACCAAGGAGATCAAAGTCAGATTTTTGTTGGTGGATGCAGATACTTCTTATAATGTTCTCCAGGGGTGACCGTGCTTGAATGCTTTCGGGGCTATTGTTTCAACTCCTCACTTGGCATTAAAGTATCCATCCGATGATGGGGTGGTTCATACTGTTCGAGCTGACCAAAAAGGGGCTCGTGAATGTTATGCTGTAGGATTAAAGGTGAAACCAAGGGCTTCTGAACCCTTGGGCAAACGGTCGGAGGTAGCGTTGGCCGAATTGGATCCTAGAACACATATGGATGAACGGGTGGAACTGATGGGGGAGGTTCGTCCATTTGTTATAGGAGAGAAAGAAGAGCATTTTACCACTGTGGAACGTGGTCTTTCGGAGGAAAAGGCTGAGATGATCGGAGGCATATTGCTAAAAAATAAAGATCTATTGCAGCAGCGGATATGTCAGGGATCCATCCTGATGTGATATCTCATAAGTTATCTTTGTTTAAGGATTCTCGACCAGTATCGCAGAAAAAAATGAAGGATGGGGGGAAGGAGAGCGGTGGACGAGGAAGTTAGTAAGTTGTTGGAGGCGAGATTCATTCGAGAGGTGAAGTACACTACGTGGTTAGCTAACGTAGTAATGGTAAAGAAGTCCAACGGAAAATGAAGAATGTGTACAGATTTCACCGATCTTAACAAGGCATGCCCAAAGGACACATACCCTCTCCCTAGCATTGATAGCCTTGTAGATGGAGTTTCTAGATATGAAGTCTTGAGTTTCTTAGATGCTTACTCAGGGTATAATCAGATTCCCATGTACCCACCTGATCGAGAAAAAACTGCTTTCATAACGGAACGGTCCAACTATTGTTATGATGTCATGCTGTTCGGGCTGAAAAATGTAGGGGCAACCTATCAGCGGTTGATGGACAAGGTCTTCCAGAATGGAGGTTTATGTAGATGACATGATGGTGAGGAGCCGATCGGTGGAGGCTCATGCCTCAGATTTGGTGGAGGTGCTTGGTCAGGTGAAGAAATTTGGAATGAGGCTAAATCCCTCCAAGTGTACTTTCGGGGTTTCAATAGGAAAATTTTTGGGGTTTATGTTGACCTCACGGGGAATCGAGGCGAACCTAGATAAATGTCAGGCGGTTTAAGAAATGAGGAGACCGCAAAATTTAAAGGAGGTCCAAAGGTTGGTAGGGCGCTTAACATCATTGTCGCGATTCATCCCGAAGCTGGCTGAGTGCATTAAACCAATTCTAAAAGTAATGAAGAAGGATGCTCAGGGGGGGTGGAACGACCAATATGAGAAAGCGTTTGAGGAAGTCAAAGGAATACTTACTAGTCCTCCGGTGATGAGACGGCCTGACCGGGGTAATGAATTGCAACTATTTTTGGCAGCTACAGAGGAGACGACCAGTGCAGCCCTGGTCTAGGAAATCCTAGAATTTAGGCCGATATACTTTGTGAGTCGAATTGTGAAGGATGCGGAGACGAGATATCAAAGGATGGAGAAAGTAGTGTTAGCTTTATTAAATGCCGCTCGAAGGCTTAGGCCTTACCTACAGGGAAGTCAAGTTCTAGTTTGCACAGATTATCCCATCTCAAAGATTTTGAGAAAACTAGATCTGGCTGGTAGAATGATAGGATGGTCGGTGGAACTTTCTGAGTTCGGCTTGAAATATGAGCCAAGGAGGTCGGTAAAGGGACAATACTTGGCAGATTTTGTCGCAGAGTTACCTAGGGAGGATCTAACTGATTGTCCGTGGGTACTTTTCGTTGATGGGTCGTCTGGGCGGCAAAGAGGAGGGGGAGGGATAGTTCTAGAAGGGCCGAACGGTATAGTGGTCGAACAATCGCTGATTTTTCGATTCAAAGTTAGCAACAATCAAGCCGAGTATGAGGCTCTGTTAGCAGGGATGAAGTTGGCCAAGGATTTAGGGGTGGAGTGTCTCGAGTGCCAAACGGATTCGCAGCTAGTAGAGGGGCATATGAATGACACCTTCCAAGTTAAGGACGACCAGTTACTACAATATTTCCATAGAGCCAAGCAACTGACAACACAATTTAAGTCTCTAGAACTGAAATATATCCCGAGGGAAGAGAATACTAGGGCCGATATGTTGTCTAAACTAACGGCTGGAAAGGAGAAGGGGCAATTAACTTCTACGATTCGTCAGATCGTAACCAAACCAGCCATTGAATGTCTGCATGTGAGTTGCATGGCTGATCGGGAAGATTGGAAGAGAGATATCATTCTTCTTATCAAGCAGCAGGAGGAAGGACAGGCCCTTCGGCCCGAGGAAGCCAAGCAAATTGCTAGATATGTCATTGTGGGAGAGGAGTTATACAGGCATGGATATGTTACACCAATGTTAAAATGCTTGGCTAAAGATGAGTCAGAGTACGTTATGAGGGAATTGCATGAGGGAATATGTGGTCGGCATGGTGGCGGTCGGTCACTCCGAGCTCGAGTATTGAGAGCAGGATTTTATTGGACCACAATGGAGAAGGATTGCCTAGCCTTTGTACAAAAGTGCCTGGCTTGTCAAAGACACGGGAACGTAATTCACGCCCCGGCGGTGGAATTACATAGTTTGGTGTCACCATGGCCTTTTGCCCAATATTGAAAGGATATAGTGGGGCCTTTCCCGATGGGTCGGGCACAAATGAAGTTCTTATTAGCGGCAGTGAATTATTTTACCAAGTGGGTGGAGGCCGAGCCGTTGGCAAAAATTTCTGTAGCACAGGTTCAGAGGTTTGTATGAAAGCTAATTTGCAGGTTCGGTCTACCAAAATTCATCATCACCGATAATGGACGTCAGTTCGTGGACAAGAAACTGGTCACTTTCTATAGGGAGTTGGGGATTACTCCGGTGATGAGTTCCGTGGAGCATCGTCAGTCGAACGGCCAGGTAGAGGCCATGAATAAAATCATAGTACATGAGTTGAAGAAGAAGCTAGGGGAAGCCAAGGGGGCCTGGGTCGACGAGCTCCAACAGGTGCTTCGGAGATACCGATGTTCGCCTCACGGAGCAATAGGGGAATCATCGTTCAACCTTACTTATGGAACGGATGCAATGTTGTCGGTCAAAATAGAAGAGATCACCTTACGAAGACAATTAGAAGACATGGATCAGAATGAGGAATGTTTGCAAAGTAATCTCGAAGTTTTGCAGGAAAAAAGAGAGGCGGCCGTCGTTCGGGTGGAAGCTCAAAAAAGATTTGTGGCCCGTCGATATAATACCAAGGTAAAGCCAAGGCAATTTGTTGAAGGAGACCTGGTATGGAGAAAAGCGGCAGAAGCAAGGAGGGAAGAAGCCCATGGGAAACTTGGGGCCAATTGGGAGGGGTCGTTCAGGGTAAAGGAGAGCCTTAATAATGGAGCGTATAGTTTGGAATTCTTGGATGGGAAGGATATCCTCAACACTTGGAACATTTCTCACTTGAAATTTTACTTTAGCTGATTGGTGTATGATTTTTGTCAATGAAATGAATATGCATGTTTACTTCCATTACATACTTTATGTAGCAATGTGTGTTCGGACGATGTGAAGCAGACATAAGCGAAGTCAGAAAATTGACTTCGCTGATCGGGTGGCGTGAAGCAGACGTAAGGGAAGTTAGAAAATTGACTTCCCTCAAGATGTTAGAAAATTGACTCCTGACCATTGGGAAAGGAGTGAGGACGAAAGAAGTCAAAAAATTGGCTTCCCTCAGGATGTCAGAAAATTGACTCCTGACCGGTGGGAAAGAAGGGAGAACGAACGAAGTCAGAAAATTGACTTCGAAGAATCTCAGGATGTCAAAAAATTGACTCATGATCGGTGGGAAAGCAGGGAGAACGAACGAAGTCAGAAAATTGACTTCCCTCAGGATGTCAGAAAATTGACTCATGACCGGTGACAAAGAAGGGAGAACGAACGAAGTCAGAAAATTGACTTCCCTCAGGATGTCAGAAAATTCACTCCTGACCGGTGACAAAGAAGGGAGAACGAACGAAGTCAGAAAATTGACATCGAAGAATCTCAGGATGTCAGAAAATTGACTCCTGATCGGTGGGAAAGCAGGGAGAACGAACGAAGTCAGAAAATTGACTTCCCTCAGGATATCAGAAAATTGACTCCTGACCGGTGACAAAGAAGGGAGAACGAACGAAGTCAGAAATTGACTTCCCTCAAGATGTCAGAAAATTGACTCCTGACCGGTGACAAAGAAGGGAGAACGAACGAAGTCAGAAAATTTACTTCGAAGAATCTCAGGATGTCAAAAAATTGACTCCTGATCAGTGGGAAAGGAGTGAGAACGAACGAAGTCAGAAAACTGACTTCCCTCAGGATGTCTGAAAATTAGCTCTTGATCGGTGAGAAACGAGTGAGAACGAACGAAGTCAGAATATTAAAGAAATTCAGAAGTCTAACCCTCGATCGGGAGGCGTGTTCAGATAATAATGGCTAGTCGGTATGCTTGAGCAAATACGAAATGCAAATAAAGATAAATGTTCATAAAGTATATTACAGACCGACAAAAGTACAATTTAAAAGCAAGTAATTATCTACAGAATTCGATTACAATATCATTCTTAAACGTTGAAGGTAGGATCGAGGATAGTTTCAGCAAGAGTCTTGTTGGAGGTGATTGGGGCCGCAACAACTTCTTCTGGGTGGAGGCAATTTCGTTGGAAAGATCAACGAGCTCGCCGTTCATGTATACCTTCATGATATCAAAGTCTGGATGCTCCAAGGGGTTTTGAAAAAGTAGTGGCACTGCGTAATCCCTTGCTTAAATCCGAGCTCCCGCTCTTGGCACACTTGATCTTCTAGTGAGGTTTTTTCAGCTGCTAAGATGTCCCGTTCAGCAACAACAACATTTCTATCCTTAGTCAGCTCCTCGCACTTAAAAGTAACCTTCTAAAGGTCTAACTTTAAAGTGTCGATCGACCGCTTCAGTGATGTTACTTCGTTCTGGGATTCCTTTAGTTTATCATCAGCCTTCACCCGATCATCCTCAACAGTCTTGGAAATCTCTTCGATGCGCAAGGCGAGTGCGGTGTTCTCCTTTTTGGCATCTTCCAGATCCTTTATTTTGGCCTCCAATTCGACCACTAGCAGAGGTTTGGTTGTCCAAGTTGTATAATTCATACAGACACTAGCCCGAGCTATGAGCTCATAAGCCATGTTCAGTGATTCGCTGGGCGTTATCCCCTTAAAGGGTTTCTTTTCTTTGGCAGACAGGTTGTACTGTAGACGATCATCTACGTTAACGTTCGGGTCCAACGGCCCGGTCAGCAGAGGAGTACTTGTTTCTCGCCTTTTCGGAGGAGAGGGACTTTTTTCTTGTGCTCTTCTCTTCGTCTTGGTTTTGGCAACCTCTTGGTTGTTAGGTTTCACGTCAGCAGCAGCATTCTGAGTGTCGGTTAGCTTCAATGTAGGATTCACTGTATGAGGGGGAACGGTAGCACTAGATCCCGTTTGTGGAACGGGAGAGGATGTACCCTCTCCGGCTTTCGCCAACTTCTTTTTGCGGGCCACCAAGCGTGTGAACGATTCATGTTGTTCCATTCCTCCAAAGAGATCTGAAAGAGAGAACTATATTTAGACAAGTCAATATTCACCGATCAATTAGAGAGGAAGAGAAAAAGCTTACCAAACACTCTAGCGCGTAGAGTGTCTTTCCCGAGCAAGTTTATAAGTTTGCGAGACGGGGTCTTTCGGGGTAGCAGATCGATTTTAGTCCATGAGTCCACCTTGTTCGGGTTTTCGGTCCAATAGAACGGGAATCGCGGGCGGGCATCATAAAAAAAAATACTTTGGCCGGCCAGTCTCTCGTATAGCTATTTTACAAAAATTAGATTTAAAATCTTTATAAGAGGAGTTAAAAGAGGTAAACAGTTGTTTATCTTTCACCAGAAGTAACGATACCCAAGATTGGTTAGCTTGGGGTAAGGCGCGAAAGAAATAAAGAAAGGAAGCATGGGTTGGGGTTAGTAGTAAGCCTGTACAGAGTACGTTGGGCATATGTTTAACTCTCTTAAGACACCCATTTGGAAGTCAGAGAAAGGAAGCCTTATACCTAAGGCACGGAACAATGTGATGTACACATAAAAAAATCGAGTGCATATCCCTCTCGGCCATGACAAGCTCGCTCGTTCGAGCGACACACAACAAAAGTATAGTCATCGACATCTCTCAAGGCAGCGAGTATATTTACTCGCTGTAACAAGTGCCAGATAGAGGCGGTGGAAGTAAAGTAAGGGAGATTGTTTCGCACCTCGTGAGGGGCCCACTCGTACCCTTGCACTAGGGAGGGAGGAATGACGGAAGACCACATACGAGAGTTATCTACATTGAACTCTATTTCCACAATCTTGTCGGAAGAAGAGGATGAGCTAGCAGAGGAAAAACCAGACGAGGATGACGAAGCCACCGCATCGTCAGCATACCCCTGACCCTCGTCCTTGGACCCGTTGGTTGATCGAGAGGAGACAGACATTACCTCGGTTTTGAAGGTCGGTGTGAAGTTGAAGGGGATCGGTAAGGAAACTCAGAAACTAGAGAGCATCGTAAATGTGGAGGGTCCCTCCACTTATTTATAGCCGCGAAAAATGGTTTCATGAAATCATCGTGGTCGTCGAAGGCTACGAGATTTGACGGCGGAAAATAAACGCCTCTTTGTATTAACCGTTGAGGGACAGGCAAATCAATCCCACTTTCCATTTAAAGATGATCGTAAGGCCCCAAGGTCGTAACTCTTCGTGTGCAATCCCCGTGGTTCAACACATCCAACACCATCAAGTCACTTGCGGTTCCCTTGGCATGTAAACCCCTTCGCTCATGCTGATGCTTGGGCTTGGGGGGCTTATGTAGTGTGAAGGGTCGGTCGGTCGGTCGGAGGGAGGATGTGATCGGGCGAGGTGGCATACCGATCAGGAGAGGTTGAGGCATAATATAGCAGATGGATTGGTAACTTGAGCAAGTGAATATCACGGGCTCAGTGGCAACGGTTACAGATGATGGGCGGGTTTTGCGGGATTGTGGGTCAGCAGTTACGAATGATGGACGAGTTTTGCGGGATTACGGGTTAATAGTGACAGGTAGTTAAAGCCCATTACCTCAATTTGAGGCCTATAAATATAGAGATATCAGTCAGGTACTTTACTTTTGATCTAATTACATTTCACACTGATTCCCTTGTGACTTGGCTGACTTGAGCGTCGGAGTGCCAACGTGCAGGTCACAACCGATCAGTAGAGGGTGTAAGAGGATCGAGAAAGCGTGTGGCAAAGATAGTTTGGAGTGTGTTCGGTCTTGAGTCCTATATCTTAAACAATTAATTATTTAAAGTGTTAAACTTAGTTATATATCATAGTTTATTATTATTGTTTAACTTCACTTGTTTAATAATATTATAATTTTTTTTTGTTTTAACTTTTTTTTATTGAACTTTTCATTGTATTTCTTTTTAATTTGTTATTTTGTATTTCCTCTTGATGAATTATACGCCACGAATATTACTAATTAGATTCTATTCTTCCAATTAAATCTGCAATTTGAATTACAAAACAATTCACTAAACCATATGTATAATGGAGAAAGACTTTTATAACAAATCATGATTTAATTAAATCATGTGATTTTTAAAATTCTAATTACATAGCTTAAAGTAGTTCATTTTAGACATTTCAAGGTACAAATTATTTAATTGATTTTTACTTTCTAATAACTTATATACTTTTCTTTCATTATTGTCTCTTATATTTTAATAGTTAAATATTTTTTTCCCAAGTTATTTTTAAACATTATATTTTATTTTTAAACAGTATATATATATCTTTTCTATACTATGCCAAAATTATTTAAAACATTTTTTTCCAATAAATATAAAGTGTTTATCTTATAACGAGTTATGATATAATATTTATGTGGCACTGAAACTGATAGTTTAGCTTACTTTTATAAATTGAAAGGACAAAAAATAGATATATAATTTGGTTCAAAGATAAAGTGTAATTTTTTACAATGATTTAAAAAAAAAACCAACCTTTTTATTTTTATTTTTAATTATTTTATATAATTAGTATTTTTTTGTAAAAATAATAATTTAAATTCAGAGATAACTGTGAGGACCTGTAAAATCCCCAGCTTAGTGGGATCCAAGTGTTAAGGCAGAGAATATTAGATTCAGAAAGTGGAAGACAGGTGGTGGCATGGGAGTGGACCGATCGGTTTTGACAGTGATATTTAAGATGAGATTTTTAAGATTAGTGCCACTTCTCTGCATGCATCCATTCTCTCCAAAATTCTGAAGTTTATTTTCCTCCACCTTCTCTCTAGAATTCCTTCTTCCTTCTCTCTACAAATTATCACTTTCATCTTCTTTCGATCATCAATCAGGCAACACCTGAGTTCTCCCGGTGCCAATAGCTTCACTTTGCATCGATCAAGATTTCGTTTTAAGCTGGTAAGTTTGATCCCTTTATCTTTTTGGAAATTTTGTAGCTTTTGTCACATGTAGAGCACTGTTTGGTCTTGCATGTACCCATCATCTTCTTACTCTCGATTCTAATCACGTTTTTGGTCTTTTGGAGGTGATCTTTCCTTCTTTACCGGTAAACTTCAGGTGTTCTAGGATTTTAGGGGTGGTGACTGCAACTTTACGACTGTTTAAGCTTGTTGTTCGATCAAGAGGTAAGGGAAGCTTGTAATTTAATTAAGATTCCTTGTTATGAATGTTGTATGTTGGAATAATGTTATGCTTGGTGAATTGGTTGATATTGGATTGTTGCATGTTCGTCTGTATGTGTTAAATGTTTGATGAATGGTATGATCTGGGTAGGAATGGAGTCTAATCGTAACTCTGCAAAATTCTACAAAATTCTGTAATTGTCGCCGATGGTCATTCATGTTCGTTCAGTTTTCTAATGGCACGTTCGGTCTGACTGGATTCTCCTTAGGTTGAGAATTTCAGTTAATGACCGATCGATCTCTTTTGTGTATAATTGATAATAAGTGTTCAAATTCTGTATAGTATTATAAACTCTACCTAGTAGTCAGCCTAGTTAAGATATTCAATATAATTTAAGTTTTCAATACCATATTTAATCCCAGTAGTAAGTCAGTGTTAATATTCTAGTACTAGGACTCATTTATCCATTTTTGTACAAAGTTTAGAGTTATGCTGAATGGCGAGCATCTACTGTTGAACGCTCGGTCTTATTATGGTACTCGGTCATAACCAGGTTCGGTCTCTTTGAAGGATTGCCCATTTAAGGACCGCTCGGTCAGGTACGGACTTAGAAGTGCTCTGTCATGGACTGACACTCGGTCTTAGAAGTGCTCGGTCATGGACCAACACTCGGTATCAGTAGTGCTCGGCCTTGTACTAGCACTCGGCCTCTTCGTAATAATTAGTCTTGAAATTGTATTTGGTTCAAATGGTGTTCGGCCTAAGACAAGAGTGTTCGGCCTAAGCAAATAGTGTTCGGTTTAAGCTAATAGTGTTCGGCTAAGCCAATAGTGCTCGGCCTAAACCAACAGCGTTAGGTCAAGCCCTTGAAGTTCGATATAAGTGAAGAAGTGTTCAGTCTAAGGTTCAAGTTCTCGGCTCATGCGTGAGTTTTAGTTTTCAAATGACCATTCAGTCATATTCCTATATAGGGGTTGTTCTCCTGTTCAGTATTGTACAGAGATTTTGTAATCTCTTCTTCTTGGTCTTGTTCAATGGTGGGTGAGGTTTTATTGTTTGTGTGATTTTGATTAAACATGTTATGCATAAGGAAGTATGTTGTTATTGAGGTATGAAATGATAATTGTAATGAAAGGTGAAAGGTATGATGTGGCAATTATAATATGGATATGAAAGAGAATTCCAAGGAGGAATGTCTCGGTGGTTGGTTGTGATGTGGTAATAGTATGAATATGGTTATGCTAAGCTGGCGTTCATCTTGACATTCTAATGGTCACTGAGTCTCAAGTAGAGAATGGTGATGCATGTGGTGAGAATAGCAGGAGGCCTTAGCCTGGGCGGTATGTAGTACCTTGTCCTAAGGTGTTTTAACGAGCTAACCTCGTGTGGCAAGTTTAAGGGTTTTCCATGTTGCGGTAATACTGATGTGTTATTCCAGGTTACTACCCACAAGTGCACGAACGACCGTAGCTACATATTCATACAGTCCGGACAATCAGTGTAAAGTGGTCGATTATAACATGTTTGTATGATTTCTGAATATGTATGAATTGTTGATATGCTTGTCTAGATTGTGTGTTAACATAATTAATTAAATTACACTAGCTTACCCTTATTTCCTGTCTTGTCATGTTGTTCGTTCGGGTCGTCGTCACTACAATGATCACCCTATGGGTGTGAGCAGAGGGTGCTGATGGTATGTTGGAGCAGACACTGGAAAGAGGAGACAAATTTCTCTAGAGTATTTGGTCTTGTACTTCAGTATAGGTCCTTTTAAAGTTTTAAATTTATGGTTATTTTAGGATAAGTGTAAATTAACTTTATGTTTCCCTTGTAACTGTTCTATTATATTATAAATGTAAGGACTCTTAAATATAGTTTAAGACTATATTTTTGGGATGTTACAATAACAAAAGTTAAAATTTCTTAAAACAAATAACAATTCAATTTAATTAAAAAATTATCGGTGCAATTAAAAATATATGTAACTTTAAACAAACAAATAAAAGCACTAAATTTTTCATAAAAAAATTTAATATGTTTTAGAAAACCTAAAACTATAATTACATAATAATATAGTTTAATATATAAAGCATAAATTTTATTTATATAATAAAGTCTCCATTATTTTGTATTTATGAAGTCTATCAAATAATTCTATTAAATATTTTTAATACAATAAATTATTATTTATCCGCTACTAACTAATTTATCTTATAGATTTTCTAACCAGCCAATTTATCATATGAAAAATTTGTGGCTATGAATGGTTGCTGTTTTTATTTTTTTGCTTGAGATATGGTTTTTTGCTTTATTAACTTTAGAATATATCAACATCATTGAATTATGAAGAAGTGGAATATGACCACTAGTATTTCTATTAACCACTTTATTGAAAAAGTTAATTGGCTTCTTTCATACATACTTCTCTAAAAAGTTAGAGCAAAAAATTATAGTCACTCCTCCAAATATTATCCAAAATAATAGTCACTCACACTTTCTATAAACTTTAAATAACATTTTTTTTCATGTTTTTAATAAATCATGTACCATTTTATGTTCTAACAAAGTAATATTCATCTCCTGTATTTTATTTATAATTTTTGAATTTTTTTTATAAAATCAAAACTTTAATTTTTTTTTATTTTTTTTCAATATATTAGTTGTAGATAATGTGAAAAACAAAATGAATATGACTTAATTAAAAATACTTGGGGAAATGCTTATTTCAAAAGTTATTTAACTTTTGTAAAGATAGAAAAGGAAAAGAATATTGATTATACTTTTTTACTTTGTGTAATTTTGGTATCGTAATAAATGATTTTAAAAATATAAAAAACAAATTTAATAGTTTTAATGTTTTCTGGTCTTTGTAAGTGTGTGAGTAAATTATAACATTTTAAAAAGTGATAACTGTGACATCCTGATTATATAGCATGCACGATATAATAAAGACATCATCATCTGAATATAATAGAACAGTCAGAGTAGAATTGCAGATAAGGTACGAATTACAGTCATCCAATGAGACCTCAAAATTCAAACTTTAACAAAAGAGGTCTAAGTTTAAAACTTAACATATGAAGTATTTCAAAAGAATATAAAATGGCAAGGAAACTCCTAGGAAGACTAGGCTGCAACATTCGTATCCTAAAGCTCTTGCTCTAGTGGAACCTCCTCAACATCTGCTCACATCCAAGTGGATGATCATAGCAAAAGAAAACATACACAAGCAACACAACCAAGCACGGGTGAGCTAATTATATAAAAAAACATGCATCATATCAAACATATAATATACAAGAGTTAAACTTTTAATCAAAACAAATTAAGGCATAAATCCTAACATGTTGAATACTAGACTTGACTCGTCCGGACTTTAGAATGATAGTCGAGCTATGGCGGGCATGCACTCGTGATGGCTTGTGATACATAGGCTCCCCCGCCCTGGGCTCACCCGCCCTGCCACTCACGAGGTTAGTCCGTTCCGCGTCTTGGAGCATGATGGAAGCCTCCAAGACTAAGACCTCCTGCTACTCCTCACTACATGGTTCAGTCCTCTCTACATGAGAAGAAAGACCATTAGAGCGTCAGTAAGACCCCCAAGACTGAACTCCTACTTTCATTCTAAAACATTAAGAATCTCACCTAGATATTTACTTTAATACACACCACAAACAACCTTGAACTCATATTTCAAACCCGATACTTTTGAACCATGACCAACATACAGGATGGAGTTAAAAAGGTAGGACCATATACAGTAAAACATACTTCATAAGATTACAAGTGACCCACGGATCCAATAAAAAAGTAAAACTTATATACTACCTTCATAAAATTACAAGTTACTGTTTAACATCATCTTTAATCTTAACATCGACACCTAATAAATCATTCTTCCAATTCAAAATGGAACCCACACTAGGATCGAATTTACCATATCAAAGAATCCCCTGCTGCACCTATTAATTCTTTTCTACAACCTTATGTTTCTAAGCCCACTTAAATTCTAATAATCACTCGCCCTTTTCTATAAAACTACTGTGCATAATTCTCAATGTTTCCTATCATCCTAATAAATCCAAGTTTCTTCTATGTTTATATAAAAATAAAAATAAAAACAAAAAAAATCACGTAAATAGTTTAATTAAAAGCATGGAATACTTACTATAAAGTATATATATTACTTCATGATAACAATTATTTAATAATATTATTATATTATGCATGCCACCTATTATACTAATACTTTACAAGAATTCATTACCAGAATCAACCTACCATTTCATGATTAAAAAATATTATTTGATAACAATAATATAAATTTAAGATATTCCACAACATACTGGACTTTGTGATTGGCCAAATAAAAGTTACATAAACCTAATAAAACAAAAGTATTTAACCAAACTTTCCTTATTCTAAATTAACAACACAACTCCTGAATCAATAATTCCTCTCAAAGTTTCACTCTAATGACTTTTAATCATTTCATAATTCCTTTTATCTACCTATTTTATTTTTCATTCTACTTCTTTTCAATGTCTTAGTTACTGCTACCTACTCCAGCACACCACCACTCACCTGGTTCCACACAACCCATCTTCCTTCTATTTTCTCACACTAAACCAACCCTTTATTTTTACTTCTTCTCTCTGTCACGTAAATGAAACCCATCATTTTATTTACACACACATCTCTACACCAGATTTTATAGCATTAAATAAAAGTAAAACTTTCCTTCCATCACCTCTCTCACGAATCCACACCATTTAAACCTTCAAAACCCAATCTTTTACCTGACAACATTTTTTTAATATAAAATTCTAGTAAAAATGAAAAGGAGCTTCAGCCTCTGTGAATGAACGAGGCACCCTCCTACACTAAGAGAAAGCATTTCTTCCATCAATGCAGAACCCAGAATATAACCACTCCATACATTTCCTAACCGTCCAAATTACCACAATCAAGTTCATCAAAATACGCCATAGACAATCAATTACAGGTTCATCATTTGCACAGTCCAGTTCATACTCAACAGATATATATAAAACAGTGAGAAATGCAGTTTAAACAGTACATCAACTTCAAATTTAACATACATATATTTTATAAAATAAATTCACACAAAATAATTAGCTCCCCTTACCTTGGGTTTTTACGGTAAGCTAATTTGAAGACGTTCTAACGAAAATTCTCACCCGGACAAAAAAAACAGCAGTACCTATAAACCACCATATCGGCGGTAGAGAATAACTCTTGGAGTGAGAACTTAACAGAAATTAGAAAAAGAACAGTTCTAACTGCATCAAATCAGTAGAACCCCCAAACCCTAAGTATCAAAATAGCGAAGAAATAGAAGAACCACTTACTGGAATGGTACGAAGAAACTATTTGGTTCACTACGAAGCCCTTGCTATTGTGAACGCGGAAACACCTTCAAATTAAAATTTGATCGGTTCAGTGAGCTTAGATTTTAGAGAGAAGTCAGAGCTAAGTTTAGGGAAACTAGAAAACCTAAGTTTTAGAGAGAGAAGGTAATCTCGGCAAATGAAATCTGACTTCTGAAAAGAAAAGCCTCCCTCTAAGGCTAAGGCACCCTTAGCTTATGGACTTGGCTGCCCCAAATTACAAGGCCCAATGGCTTTTTCTTTTTAAAATTAAAATAGAATTTATAAGGCCCTTACGTTCTCCCCATCAATAAAAATTTTTGTCCCCGAAAATTAAACTTACTAGAGAGAAGGAACAACCTACTCTCATCACATCCTCTAGTATAATCACCTATTTTGACTAAGATACTACTCCCCAACGACTTAAACCCATACCCATATCTCTATCCCTAATCCCAAATCTCAAATTCCAAACCTTAACTATAAATCTCAACTATAAATCTCAAACACTAAACCTTAATCTCCAAATATAAAACCCCAAACCCAAAGCATAATAAAATATCCACTTTTGTTTGCAAACAAATTTAAACACAAGCACTTCAATCATACAAACAACCACACAAACAAGCACACAACCATAACCAAGCCAAACTCTTTTCATTGATATTATATATAATATGTATTTAACATATCTTATTTTATCTATTTAAAATTTTAACTTATCCAATTATATTTTATTTTATTTTTCTCAACACCTATGAGACCTTTATCCCACCATACTAAACTTTGACAAATTTAACCTACATAGTACTTGTATAAAATTTAATTTATTTTAGGTTTAATACCTATTTTGGTCCCTCTTTTGGGAGGTTTTGTTCAAAGTGGTCCCTCCTTTTCCAAAAAGTTCACTAAAGTCCTAAATTTCGTAAAAACTGTTCAATGTGGTCCTTTTTTGTTACGGCGTTAAGTTTCTTAACGGCACATGTGCCATGTCATCATCGTCTTCTTCAACAGAAACCCTAATTCCCACCAAACCCTAGCCGCCACACCAGATCCGCCGATGGCCACCAAAACCCAAAGCCGTCATCGCTGCCAAATCCAGAACCAGATCGCGATGCACACTCATCTCCATGCATCAATCTTTCCGTCAACCGCCACCTTGTACCTGGACGCTAGCCACCACGCGCAAATCGTCGCCCTACCATGCCGTCGGCCACCATTGCGCAACAAGCGCTCAATCTCGCAACACCTCCATGGTCGGAAGTTGAGCGTCTTTCAGAATCGCGACGCACTTCCAGGGATTTCGAAACCTGCACACAGAAACCCAGGAACAAAACACAAGGGCAACTCATCTGCAACCTTCACCCGCGAAGCAAAAACGCGAGTTCATCCAGTTTCGAACCTCCGTTCACCTTCGTCCTCCTCGCGCACAACGCTCATCACCATCCTTGTGCGACCTTCTCATGGCTGCCAACCAGAGAACGCATTCACAATCTGCAAATGAGAAAGCACAGAATCCAGAAAATCACCGTGTACAACGCCATCGAAGAATCAAACCAAATTCGTCTTCCACCATCGCGCAGATCTGGTGTGGCGGCTAGGGTTTGATGGGAATTAGGGTTTCTGCTGGAGAAGATGGTGATGACGTGGCAGAGGGGACTGAGGTGGCAGCACCGGATTGGTAGAGGGGACTGACGTAGTCACTTAATAGCCACCTGGCACATGTGCCGTTAAGAAACTTAACGCCGTAACAAAAAATGATCACATTGAACAGTTTTTACGAATTTTAGGACTTTAGTGAACTTTTTGGAAAAAGAGGGACCACTTTGAACAAAACCTCCCAAAAGAGGGACCAAAATAGGAATTAAACGTTTATTTTATTAACTAAAGATATTCTAACAACTAACTTATACATAAGATGGTACAAATTTTCCAAATATTACATTCTCTCCAACTTAAAAAAATTAACCTAATAAATAATCATTCATTGTATATACTTTTATCTCGTTTGCTTTTATTTCAAAACACAACAGGTTCAATCAATTGTCAAGTTTAGAAATTATTTGTTTCTTGGTTACCCGTGAATTGAGTTGTTAGCTTCTGATTCAAATTAAGTTCACCAAGTTCTGATTGAACAACTTAATTAAATGTTTATATTATAAGTTTTTAGCTTTATGTCAATGTTTTTGATGATAAAATTTAGTGTGAATTTATCTTAGGTTTGATAAAATTATTCTTGGAAAATATATCTAATTTCGAAAGGCCTACAGTACTAGTCTTTTTCTTTTCTTTTATTCTCATGTAAAATGATAAAACTCTTATTTGATGTTTTTTTTAATATATTATTTTTTTATAGGATAAATAAAAACAACAAATATTAATTAAACATCTTCCATGGAGAAATAATATTACCTGTAATACAAGTCCCAAAAGTATCATTATCAGATGGAATAAAATAATTAAATATGTGAAAGACTCCCTTTTAGGTTCAGTTTTTGTTTTCTATAACCAAAGATAGAAAAATGCTGTTATTTTTCTTTTTAAACTTTAACTTATACATATCTAAGGATGTAAATATATTCTTGAACAATCAACCAGAAATTTCAGAAATTCTTAATATGAAACTTTTAAGAAAATTAAGGAAGCATGTACTTGCTTGAAATGCAAGGGGGTTGACTACCTATATGTCAAAAATATGAAACATTTCCAATGTGTTGCTTTTACCACCAAGTTAGGTGCCACATGATGGCAGAAAATTTGAAACATATCATGTGGAATAAGGCAGTGGGAAATGTAAAATGAGCACCAAGGTATTGTGTGGCGATCAAAGTGTGGGATGAGATGCATGGGTGATTGGTGGAGTGGCTTCTTCTTGTGAAGGGAGAAAATGTTTGAAAGGGACAATGTACCAGCAAGAAATTTTAATTGATGAGTGACCTATTATGCTTGCTAGCAGGAAACGAATAAAGAAGGGTGATGTGTATAAAAATAAAAATAAAAACAAAAAGAAATCACGTAAATAGTTTAATTACAAGCATGGAATACTTATTACAAAGTATATATTACTTCATGATAACAATTATTTAATAATATTATTATACTATTCTTGAATTAATATTTTATTGATTTCACTTAGTTTATTGTGCTAGAATTAATCAGGGAAGTGTGCTTAATTGTCCAATATTTTCCCGTTTTTGCTAATAGTGCTTAATTTGACCGAAAATTCATATTTTAATTAATTTGAATTATTTGGAACTAATTATTTGCATTATTAATTATAAGGAAATTGTTGGATAATATTTTGAACTTAAGGAAATATGCACATTCTAAACTTATATGAAGGAGGAGGTGTGAAATTCAATTTTGGGGGTGCACACGGATATGGCATCATGGGAAAAGAAGCATATGCAGCTATTCAATTTTTCATCCTGGCTTCACAGCCCAAAAGATGACCACACGCTGCAGCACTTTGGAGTTGGAGGTGTGCACATTATTTCATGTGACGCTGGAAGCAAAAAAAATGGAGGTCCAACACATTATTTCCATCCTTGCATGTCATGGCCTTTTTGGATAAGGTCCAACATAGCAAGTAGCTTGAAGAAAAGTGTGGAGCAGCCACACAATTGATTTACTTGAGTTGAACCATGTGTTCCATTTTGTGTGGCAGCTAATCCAACAATTAAAAAAGATGGGGGACGTCCAAATTGAATGAGAGCCAAAAAGAATGACATTTATTCTAGCAATGATAGGTAGCGGGCCCATTGGTGGGGAGTGCATCCAGCCGCATCATGCATCCAGTTGCAGCCCACACACACATCATGCCACTGCCAGCAACAAAAGTTGATTGGAGGTTGGAATACCACGACCCAAGTGGAAGCAAGCAACATTCACCTTTCATTTAAAAGATGCAAGAGCTGTAACGTGAAGAGGAGCTGCACATTCCAAGTGGACACATCTCCACACGGTCCAACATCCACTCTTCATTTGGACAGCAGCTTTGGCAGCAAAGGTAGCTCACAGTCCAACAACCCACGTACACAACAACACACCTTCAATTAAATCATGCGGTCCAGCTGGCTTTTTGAAAGCAGCAGCCCAAGTGGAACAAGCAGCCCATCTACAGCATGCTCACGGACCATGAGCTTTTGAAGAGGTAGCTCATCCACGTCAAATATGTTTCATCATCCAGCTGCTTAGAGAGGTGGTGCACATGAAGATGTGATTTTTGCCGAGACTTTGCTGGAGTAAATAAAAAAAAAAAGCAGCAACCAAAAGTAACAAAACACACCACGTTGGGGTGCATCTAGCAAAAAGGGCAGAGGTTGGACTTCCATTCTCCCAGCTGGTTGCACGTGGTTGAAGAATAAATAATGAGAGCAGCACGTGGGAGGAGGATTTTATTTTTCTGGAATTTAAGTAGGGCAAACAGTGTGTCTCGGGATTGCTTCCAGAAGTAGCCGCCGCACAGAGGAAGTGGGACATCCATTTTTTTGAAAGCACCTACGTTATAATGAAGGGAATAGGAGAAGATTGAAGCACATGGACTCAGCTGCTGTCACGTCCTTAGAGTAGATATAATTTTATCATTTCCTTTCTTTTATCTTTGCTAAACAATATGTCCAAACATCACATCTTCTTTTGGGTTTTGGCTTTTGAGAATCTTTGAGAGAAGAGGTGTGACACCCGGGCAATGACGAGGGCGGGGAGTGATCGCCGGTGTAAGAGGCATGGTGTAGGGGGCACAGACAAGGAGCGGCTCCTGGCAGGCTTCCAGTGGATGGGGCACATGGACGAATCGAACATACACCGAAATGAGAGGGATCTGGAGACTGTATAGGTATGGGACTATACAGTTGAAGGATAGCTTAAAGGAATTGATTTGGCTACTCATATCACCAAAATGCATTTGCTTTTCGGTAGCGTAACCTATAAGAACTTCATAGTTAAGCATGCTTAACTTGGAGTACTTCTGGGATGGGTGACCTTCCGAGAAGTCTTCCCGGAAAGTGTGCGAGTGATGACAAAGCACACTGGAAAGCCTCGTGGTGATGTGTGGGGGCAGTCAACAGTCACTGTAAGTTGTCGGGGCGTTACAGATGGTATCAGAGCCTAGCCTCTCCCAGTGCGGTGTGGTTCGAGGACGAACTAAGCGGAAGCTGGTGGGCATGTGACACCCGCACAATGACGAGGGCGGGGAGTGATCGCCGGTGCAAGAGGCATGGTGCAGGGGGCACAGACAAGGAGCGGCTCCTGGCAGGCTTCCAGTGGATGGGGCACATGGACGAATCGAACATACACCGAAATGAGAGGGATCTGGAGACTGTATAGGTATGGGACTATACAGTTGAAGGATAGCTTAAAGGAATTGATTTGGCTACTCATATCACCAAAATGCATTTGCTTTTCGGTAGCGTAACCTATAAGAACTTCATAGTTAAGCATGCTTAACTTGGAGTACTTCTGGGATGGGTGACCTTCCGAGAAGTCTTCCCGGAAAGTGTGCGAGTGATGACAAAGCACACTGGAAAGCCTCGTGGTGATGTGTGGGGGCAGTCAACAGTCACTGTAAGTTGTCGGGGCGTTACAGATGGTATCAGAGCCTAGCCTCTCCCAGTGCGGTGTGGTTCGAGGACGAACTAAGCGGAAGCTGGTGGGCATGTGACACCCGCACAATGACGAGGGCGGGGAGTGATCGCCGGTGCAAGAGGCATGGTGCAGGGGGCACAGACAAGGAGCGGCTCCTGGCAGGCTTCCAGTGGAAGAGGCACATGGACGAATCGAACATACACCGGAATGAGAGGGATCTGGAGACTGTATAGGTATGGGACTATACAGTTGAAGGATAGCTTAAAGGAATTGATTTGGCTACTCATATCACCAAAATGCATTTGCTTTTCGGTAGCGTAACCTATAAGAACTTCATAGTTAAGCGTGCTTAACTTGGAGTACTTCTGGGATGGGTGACCTTCCGAGAAGTCTTCCCGGAAAGTGTGCGAGTGATGACAAAGCACACTGGAAAGCCTCGTGGTGATGTGTGGGGGCAGTCAACAGTCCCTGTAAGTTGCCGGGGCGTTACAGATGGTATCAGAGCCTAGCCTCTCCCAGTACGGTGTGGTTCGAGGACGAACTAAGCGGAAGCTGGTGGGCATGTGACACCCGCGCAATGACGAGGGCGGGGAGTGATTGTCGGTGCAAGAGGCATGGTGCAGGGGGCACAGACAAGGAGCGGCTCCTGGCAGGCTTCCAGTGGAAGGGGCACATGGACGAATCGAACATACACCAGAATGAGAGGGATCTGGAGACTGTATAGGTATGGGACTATACAGTTGAAGTATAGCTTAAAGGAATTGATTTGGCTACTTATATCACCAAAATGCATTTGCTTTTCGGTAGCCTAACCATAAGAACTTCATAGTTAGGCGTGCTTAACTTGGAGTAATTCTGGGATGGGTGACCTTCCGGGAAGTCTTCCCAGAAAGTGTGTGAGTGAGGACAAAGCACACTGGAGGGAAGTCTTCCCAGAAAGTGTGTGAGTGAGGACAAAGCACACTGGAAAGCCTCGTGGCGATGTGTGGGGGCAGTCAGCAGTCCCTGTAAGTTGCCGGGGCATTACAAGAGATGAATGAGCGTTGCTTTTATTAAATATTCGTTAGCAATTACTTTACATTCAATGGCTCACGGTGATAGCTGGATTGAGGGGTGATTTATTTATTTTGAAAACAAGCACTGCAACGATTTATTTTTGTTTTAGATAGAAAGAGGATGTTGATTTCATTTAGGAAGTGTGCACACGGTGGTTTTCTTGGAGAAAGGGTGTCACGGCTGAAATAACATGTTTTTATCTTTGGGAATTTTAATTGTGGAAAACATTTCTTAGTTGTTAGCAATTAGTTAACACTCTTTAACATTAAAGTTTTATTTGAGCATTTTACTTTTTAGCTAAGCATTACATTTTTAATAGTTTTAATTATCTTTGGATATTTGTCTATTGGAGTGTTGGGTTTAACATTTTCTTTTACTTTAATGTTGTCTAGTATTTTTGGTAGTGTTAATTTAACTGTCATGTTAGCTTAGGTTAGTTGGTTGGTCGTTAATAAAATTACTTTGTTTCCATGAGATTCTTAAAATTTAATTGTCATACTGCTGCTCTGATTCTGCTCAATATTTAATTTGTTAAATGCTTGCGATTAGGTATACGCTTAGTTGCCTACTCGGTGTTTAATCTTCGCTTAGTTGATTAGACTGTATGGTGCATGACTGATTAGATTTGTGCATTGCATTCGCTTAGTTTGCAATTTTGAAGGCCGAATTAGCCTTCGCTTAGTTGGGTGATTTGTGTTGGCTTTGGATTAGAGTAGTGTGTACTTGTCTTTAATCTGGGATTGGAAGCATAGTAATTGAGTTAATGACCGACCACTTTTATTTTGTATTTGATTCCATTTTTACATTTTTGTTTGCATCGTCTTTTGATTTTATTCATCCGCATTCACAACGTTTCACAAACCCCCCACTTCGTGTGTGACCTAATTCTCGAACCATATTTGGTCCTTGAGAGACGACCTAGGGGTCATTCCCTAGCTATACTACATTCTTAAATTGCACATTAAATTTGTGTGGGTTGCGACAGCCCCATCAAATTTTGGCACCGTTGCCGGGGACCAACGGTTCGGTTTTAGGTCTTTTGTTGTGTTAGTGTGTGTTGTGTCTTGTCTTGTGTTATGAGTGTGATGTTCTGTTTTGTGTGTTCGTCATTGTGTGTTGCATTTAGGTAGCTTTAGTTGCATATTTTCATTGCATTCTTCTTTTCCCCTTTCTTCTACATGTCTACCTATTTTGGTTATGTGAGTAATGCTTATTCTGCCTGTGTCTATGACTATCCTTCTGCATCTGACTCTGATATTACTTGTGATGTATACTCAGCTGATGTCTATGTTGAGAACATTCCGGTTCCTCCTCCATCTCATGAGAGTGCTCCTAGAGAGCCGTTTCCACTTGATGAGGAGGATGTTCGTTGTGTTTTCAACACTGGACTGATACATGTGTTGCCTAGGTTTCATGGTTTTGCAGGTGAATGCCGACGCAGACATTTGGAGGAGTTCTACACATTATGCTCTTTAATGAAACCTCCAAATGTCCCAGATCAAGACATGTTTTTAAGGGCATTTCTGCATTCATTACAAGAAGCAGCAAGGGGTTGACTGTATTGTCTTCCTCTAGGATCCATCACTTCTTGGGAAGATCTTAAGCATACGTTCTTGGATAAATTCTTCCCTGCTCAGTATGGTCACAGTAACGATCCTGGATGGAATGACCCTGGCTTGGGATGGTCTGATGCTCCACAGCAATATCAACCATTTCCGAGTTCTTGTATGCCTTCTCCACCTGTTCAGGAACCACAACAGCTGCAGTATCATGAGCCTGCCCATTCTTTATCAGCTGTTGGTAGGAAATTGGAAAGCAAACTTGATTCTCTTGTGAGTTTGGTGACACAACTGGCATCCAACCAGAGACCAACACCTCCATCTGCATCTGTTGCACGGTTGTGTGTTATATGTCCTTCCAGTAACCACTCTACAGATGTCTGTCCTTCTTTGGAGCACCCTGTTTCTCATGATGAGCCTCAAGCTTATGCTACAAACATCTACAACAACAGACAGCCACAACAGAAAAATCAGAGGCAACAACAACAGCAAAAGGCACCTGCCAAATCTTCTACTTCTTCTGAGCCTACATTGAATGAGTTATGGAGGCAGATGGTCGTGCAGTGCATTGAGGAACAGTCTCAATTTTTAGAGGGATCACCATTTCAAACTGTTCCAATTCCAGATGATGTTAGTGTCATTCACAAAGGAGATGGGGAGCAGAGTCATGAGCTTACCACTGTGCCATCTACTTCCCCACCCTCCTATACCTCCACTCTTGCACCTGAGGATGTAGTTGATCCTTCTGATTTTATTAGTGAGATGAATCATGAATCAACACAGGTTTTCTCTAAACTTGAAATTCCACCTGCTTTGCCTGAGTTGTTTATGCATTCCCATATTCTGGATTCTGCTACAGATTCACATGTTAGTGATGATTTTGATATAGAAACTTGAAAGCTGAAGATGCTTTAGACTTGGGATTAAATTTTGATCTTTCACAGTTTTCTGAAAATTTTTAATGTAGTTATGAAGTTGGTTCTTGCTCTGTTTGTGTTGAAATCAATTCTGTGATACAACCAGCTTCCACCTTTATGATGAGTGATACTAACTGTGAGTCTGATGATAATGTTGAGGAACAGGCAGATGTAAGAAACACCTTTGAGATAGGTAGACTACTTTCATCTTCCACCACTTTAGCCATATCCAGGGAAGTGGAGGTAAACATACCTGAGATGGATTCTGTTGTTGATGATTATGCTGATGATGGGTATGTTGATGATTGTATTGTTGATGAGCATGCTTTTAATTCTCCCTCTTTGCATGATGAGAAACAACTTTTGCCATCTTGTCTGAATACTTCTTCTCCATGCACTGAACATGAATCTGAGTCTGTTATTGATGTTGTTTCTAAATTTGAAATTGATTCATGTTCTGAGGGTATATTTGAGGTTCAGCCTGTTACACTGACATTGGGTGTTATACCCCTGCATGCTATATCTTTGGAACCACATTGCATTAACCATGTTGCAGGAGGTACACATGAGTTTGATCAACAAACACCCACGGTAGAAGACAAGAGTGCTAATGTACACAAAAGCTTGAATATCAATGGGCACTAGCTGAACCACTCTTCAACAATCACTACTTTTTAGATCTAACTGTGGAGGACATCTCCCTGCTTGATCAAATCTGGAGACTGAAGCAATTCCTCCTCAAGACTTCTTTGTTGGATCCGGTGGTGGAAGAGATCTCCCTAAAAGTCCAAAATTGGCAATTGCCACCATGACCAGGGGAGTTTTCCTTTTCCCTTCTCCTCCTTTCCTCACTTCTATTGCACTTGTCCTTGGTCTGTTGACTATTCTGATTATTGATCTTATGCTTGTGACACATTGAGGACACTGTCTAGTTTAAGTGTGGTCTATTGGGGGAGATTCTGATTTTTCTTTGATTAGTTTATGTTTTCTGCGTTAAATTTTTTTTCTTTTCTATGTAGTTTTTGTTGTGTCTTGTGTACAGTTTTACATGGTTCTCCTGATTTCTGGACTTTGTTTAGGTTGTAGATGTGTCTTTCACTCATTGATACTCTGATTTGTTTGAAATCCTTGCTTTTCTCTGCTTGGAAGATGATTATGATGTTTGAGAAGGTGATTGATTGTGACTGAAATACGCTGTGTGAGATTTGAGCCACTTGATATTCTTTCTTGTGTGTGATATGTCTCTTGATTGCTTGCACATATGCCTTGGCTTGACTCTTTTTTGATGATTCTTGATTGATATGCATGTTTGAAAGTGATAAAGGCAGTTTTGTTCTTGAGCCTCTCTAGCCAAATGAGCCTACCTTGTTTTAATCCCTTGATAACCCCTTTTGAGCCTATACTTTCCCTATTTATTTGTTTTGAAGCTGATACACTAGCCCTAAGTGAAAAACCATGATTACCTTAACCTTAGGGAATTTTGGAGCTTTGGAATTGTTTTGGGAATAAGTGTGGTCTCCTGGGAGATTCAGAGAGTTGGCTAGTTGGTTCCTCTTCTTAGTTGTTTTTGTATATATGTGTGCATCTTGTCTCATACAGTTTTGTTATGAAAAGAGAAAAGAAAAAAAGAGACAAGATGAGAAAAGAAAAAAAATTAGATAGAGAAAAATGAGAAAATAAAAAAATTGGTGTGAGTAATGGAGTCAAGAAGAGGATTGAATTAGAGGTTGTGGGTGTGATTTGACTATGTTTACACTTGTTCCCCATGGCTCCTCTATTTCTTTTGGTTTGTAGCTTCTCATCCATATTATATCCTCCCTTGTCCTTGGCCTCATTACAACCATGAAAAGACCTTTTGATTTGAACATGCATATGTTTTGAGTGTTGATATCAGAGGCCTGCCAAGACTGTTTGTTGCTTGCTTTCTTGAGTGCATTGAGTTGACACTGTTTACCCTAGACACTTGAGAGAAACACTGATAGTGTGCATCTGTGAGATTCTGTTACTTTTGATTCCTCTCTTGAACTGATTGATCATTTTGCCATGCTTGGAATTGCTTTGATGACTTCATGAGTATCTATTTTCTCTCATCATGTGTTGGATACTGTCTACTTCCTTTTCTTTGTCCAGATGTCTTGAGAACTGTGTAATTCTGTTTCTTTCATTGTGAGTCTTTGTTTTCTGTCTGTTGAGTATGTGTCACTCCCTGATGTCCACTGATCTGTTCCATGATTTGCGTCTTGATTTTGCCCAGGAGTGTAAAAGACTAAGTGTGGTCTATTTTGACGAATCAATATTTTATTGATTTCACTTAGTTTATTGTGATAGAATTAATCAGGGAAGTGTGCTTAATTGTCCGATATTTTCCCGTTTTTGCTAATAGTGCTTAATTTGACCGAAAATTCATATTTTAATTAATTTGAATTATTTGGAACTAATTATTTGCATTATTAATTATAGGGAAATTGTTGGATAATATTTTGAACTTAAGGAAATATGCACATTCTAAACTTATATGAAGAAGGAGGTGTGGAATTCAATTTTGGGGTGCACACAGATATGGCATCATGGGAAAAGAAGCATACGTAGCTATTCAATTTTTCATCCTGGCTTCACGGCCCAAAAGATGACCACACGCTGCAGCACTTTGGAGTTGGAGGTGTGCACATTATTTCATGTGACACTGGAAGCAAAGAAATGGAGCTCCAACACATTATTTCCATCCTTGCATGTCATGGCCTTTTTGGATAAGGTCCAACGTAGCAAGCAGCTTGAAGAAAAGTGTGGAGCAGGCACACAATTGATTTACTTGAGCTGGACCGTGTGTTCCATTTTGTGTGGCAGCTAATCCAACAATTAAAAAAGATGGGGGACGTCCAAATTGAATGGGAGCAAAAAAGAATGACATTTATTCTAGCAATGATAGGTAGCGGGCCCATTGGTGGGGAGTGCATCCAGCCGCATCATGCATCCAGTTGCAGCCCACACACACATCATGCCACTGCCACTAACGAAAGTTGATTGGAGGTTGGAATACCACGACCCAAGTGGAAGCAAGCAACATGCACCGTTCATTTAAAAGATGCAAGAGCTGTAATGTGAAGAGGAGTTACACATTCCAAGTGGACACATCTCCACACGGTCCAGCATTCACTCTTCATTTGGACAGCAGCTTTGGGCAGCAAAGGTAGCTCACAGTCCAGCAACCCACGTACACAACAACACACCTTCAATTAAATCATGCGGTCCAGCTGGCTTTTTGAAGCAGCAGCCCAAGTGGAGCAAGCAACCCATCTACAGCATGCTCACGGACCATGAGCTTTTGAAGAGGCAGCTCATCCACGTCAAATATGTTTCATCATCCAGATGCTTGGAGAGGTGGTGCACATGAAGATGTGATTTTTGCGGAGACTTTGCTGGAGTAAATAAAAAAAAAAAAGCAGCAGCCCAAAAGTAACAAAACACACCACGTTGGGGTGCATCTAGCAAAGAGGGCAGAGGTTGGACTTCCATTCTCCTAGCTGGCTGCACGTGGTTGAAGAATAAATAATAAGAGCAACACGTGGGAGGAGGATTGTATTTTTCTGGAATTTAAGTAGGGAAAACAGTGTGTCTCGGGATTGCTTCTAGAACTAGCCGCCGCACAGAGGAAGTGGGACATCCATTTGTTTTAAAGCACCTACGTTTTAATGAAGGGAATAGGAGAAGATTGAAGCACATGGACTCAGCTGCTGTCACGTCCTTAAAGTAGATATAATTTTATCATTTACTTTCTTTTATCTTTGCTAAACAATATATTCAGCCATCACATCTTCTTTTGGGTTTTGGCTTTTGAGCATCTTTGAGAGGAGTTTTCCTTTGAACCATGCTTGTGTTTGTGCACTGATTTCAATAGATGAATGAGCGTTGCTTTTATTAAATATTCATTAGCAATTAGTTTGCATTCAATGGCTCACAGTGATAGCTGGATTGAGGGGTGATTCATTTATTTTGAAAACAAGCACTGCAACGATTTATTTTTGTTTTAGATAGAAAGAGGATGTTGATTTCATTTAGGAAGTGTGCACATGGTGGTTTTCTTGGAGAAAGGGTGTCACGGCTGAAATAACATGTTTTTATCTTTGGGAATTTTAATTGTGGAAAACATTTCTTAGTTGTTAGCAATTAGTTAGCACTCTTTAGCGCTAAAGTTTTATTTGAGCATTTTACTTTTTAGCTAAGCATTGCATTTTTAATAGTTTTAATTATGTTTGAATATTTGTCTATTAGAGTGTTGGTTTAACATTTTCTTTTACTTTAATGTTGTCTAATATTTTTGGTAGTGTTAATTTAACTGTCATGTTAGCTTAGGTTAGTTGGTTGGTCATTAATAAAATTATTTTGTTTCCATGAGATTCTTAAACTTTAATTGCCATATTGCTGCTCTGATTCTGCTCAATATTTAATTTGTTAAGTGCTTGCGATTAGGTATATGCTTAGTTGCCTACTCGGTGTTTAATCTTCGCTTAGTTGATTAGACTGTATGGTGCATGACTGATTAGATTTGTGCATTGCATTCGCTTAGTTTGCAATTTTGAAGGCCGAATTAGCCTTCGCTTAGTTGGGTGATTTGTGTTGGCTTTGGATTAGAGTAGTGTGTACTTGTCTTTAATCTGGGATTGGAAGCATAGTAATTGAGTTAATGACCGACCGCTTTTATTTTGTATTTGATTCCATTTTTACATTTTTGTTTGCGTCATCTTTTGATTTTATTCATCCGCATGCACAATGTTTCATAAACCCCCCCCCACTTCGTGTGTGACGTAATTCTCGAACCACATTTGGTTCTTGAGAGACGACCTAGGGGTCATTCCCTAGCTATACTGCATTCTTAAATTGCACATTAAATTTGTGTGGGTTGCGACAGCCCCATCAATTATGCATGCCACCTATTATACTAATACTTTACAATAATTCATTACGAGAATCAACCTACCATTTCATGATTAAAAAATATTATTTGATAACATTAATATAAATTTAAGATATTCCACAACATACTGGACTTTGTCATTGGCCAAATAAAAGTTACATAAACCTAGTGAAACAAAAGTACTTAAACAAACTTTCCTTATTCTAAATTAACAACACAACTCCTGAATCAATAATTCCTCTCAAAGTTTCACTCCAATGACTTTTAATCATTTCATAATTCCTTTTATCTACCTATTTTATTTTTCATTCTACTTCTTTTCCTTGTCTTAGTTACTGCTACCTACTCCAACACACCACCACTCACCTGGTTCCACATAACCCATCTTCCTTCTATTTTCTCACACTAAACCAACCCTTCTTTGTTTCACTCACGGTGGCTTAAATTTGGTTTCGTTTCATGCATTAGACTTCCCTAAGTTTGGCCTAAATTTTCTTAAATATGTCTGTCCTGTTTATTTATGAGGTAGATCCAGGGGATTTAGTGATGTTCTTTGGAAAGTGGTAAAGGTATCAAAAGGAAGATCCAAGTCCTAGAATCACTTTCAGTTACCACAACCATTGTAGCATTCTTTTCATTGCTTCGAAATGATTAAAGTAAAAGATAAGAAAAGTGAAAAATTTATTTTAGAGGTATAAGTGAGAGCTAAATGATTTCTGACAGAGATAAAAGTACTGATATTTGTGTTTCAGGATTCCTCGGTGATGTGATTATAAGTGTGAGAAGCTACATTCTAAGTGGGAAAAACCAATTGGTTATAGTTATGAAAGGAAAAGCTCTGAACAAACCAACTCCATTGAACTTGGCCAACCATGCTTACTGGAACCTAGGAGGCCAAAATAGTGGCAACATTCTGACTGAGGTTGTGCAAATATTTGGTTCACAAATCATAGCTGTTGACAACAAACTCATTCCCACAGGAAAATTTGTTTATGTGAAAGGAACAACTTATAATTTCCTTAAGCCACAGAGTATTGGAAGCAGGATCAACCATCTGGCTGAAACCAAAGGTTATGACATCAACTATGTGTTGGATGTTGAGAAGCAAAAAAAGAAGAAGCTAGCAGCTACAGTGCAGGATAAGAAATCTGGTTGAGTGTTGCAGTTGTACACAAATGCTTCTGGTTTGGAGTACTACAGTGGTAACTATACCAAGAATCTGAAGGGGAAAGGTGGATATGTATACAATGCTCATGCAAGACTGTGTTTGGAGACTCAAGCCTTCCCTGATCAGTGAATCATCCTAATTTTCCTTCAACAATTGTGATCCCAGAAAAGCCTTACAACCACTAAATGCTCTTCAAGTTTTCCACCAAAAATCACTATTATTTTAGAGAGACACGAGGAGTCATTTTTCTCCCAATTTCAGTTTACACACTAAACCAATGTAACTGTTATAAATCTGGATTTCGTCCATATATCATAGACACCAATTCTACTGAACTGAAATCTACGCATAAAAACCTTCCCAACTACACCAATTTTAGTGAAATCAATTAGACTGAAGTAAACTCCAGAAAATAGATAGTGCAGAGGTAAAATACAAATTAAAATAATAATGCAATCATTCAAGAAAGCTAATTTTGTAAACAGAGAAGAAGAATCGGTCAGGGAATAAACCCTAATTTATAAAGATGTACTCACCCACGACAGACCACGAGATGAGAGCACACCACGGCAAGGGTTTCACCCACCACAGTCGAGAACTTCAACCACGACGAACAACTTCAAATGCCGACCAACAGCTTCATCCAACCACCTCAACAACTTTGATAATAACAACGAACGAGAATAATGGCAGAAGAATGAAGAATAATGGAGGAGAATAAAGGATGGAGAATGAAGGAGGGGGAAGGAAGAAGGGACAACGAAGGAGGGAGAACAAGAGAGGGAGATCGAAAAGAAATTGAGAGTTGCGAAATTATAAGATCATGATCTAACAAATTAACTATAGCAACCAAAAGCAAGTGTGCCTTTACCCACTCGGAAAGAGACCTTATTCTGTCTAATATGCACTGCCTAATACATTCCAAGAAACAAACAACACTACTACCAAGGCAAGAACAAGACAAGAATTACTATGGAAAACGATACTGGAACTCCAACTCTTTTTTTTTCCAAACCTTCAGAATTAAGAAAGGAAAATCATCTCTGATACAGAGTCATGAGTGTGCACCCACACTACTCTTATCAAGATGTTTTATGTTCCCAATACTTCTGGTTAGGTACACAACTTTACTACCTAGACTTGGAATAAATGGTAAACCATACCATTTAGACTCAACCCTTCATAGAGAAGGGACACGATAAACCTGAACACACAGTCATCCTAAGGACAAACTGCTCTGATACCATAAATGTGACATCCTGATTATATAGCATGCACGATATAATAAAGACATCATCATCTGAATATAATAGAAAAGTCGGAGTAGAATTGCAGATAAGGTACGGATTACAGTCATCCAATGAGACCTCAGAATTCAAACTTTAACAAAAGAGGTCTAAGTTTGAAACTTAACATATGAAGTATTTCAAAAGAACATAAAATGGCAAGAAAACTCCTAGGAAGACTAGGCTGCAACATTCGTATCCTCAAGCTCTTGCTTCAGTGGAACCTCCTCAACATCTGCTCACATCCAAGTGGATGATCATCGCAAAAGGAAACATACACAAGCAATACAACCAAGCAAGGGTGAGCTAATTATATAAAAAAACATGCATCATATCAAACATATAATATACAAGAGTTAAATTTTTAATCAAAACAGATTAAGGCATAAATCCTAACATGTTGAATACTAGACTTGACTCGTCCGGAGTTTAGAATGATAGTCGAGCTATGGCGGGTCATGCACCCGTGGTGGCTTTTGATACATAAGCTCCCCTGCCCTGCCACTCACGAGGTTAGTCTGTTCCGCGCCTTGGAACATGCTGGAAGCCTCCAAGACTAAGACCTCCTACTACTCCTCACCACATGGTTCAGTCCTCTCTACATGAGAAGAAAGACCATTGGAGCGTCAGGAAGACCCCCAAGACTGAGCTCCTACTTTCATTCTAAAACACCAAGAGATTTACTTTAATACACACCACAAACAACCTTGAACTCATATTTCAAACCCGATACTTTTGAACCATGACCAACATACAGGATGGAGTTAAAAAGGTAGGGCTATGTACAGTAAAACATACTTCATAAGATTACAAGTGACCCCATGGATCCAATAAAAAAATAAAACTTATATACCTTCATAAAATTACAAGTTACTGTTTAACATCATCTTTAATCTTAACATCGACACCTAATAAATCTTTCTAAATTTTAATCATTCTTCCAATTCAAAATGGAACCCACACTAGGATCGAATTTACCATATCAAAGAATCCCCTGCTGCACCTATTAATTTTTTTCTACATCCTTATGTTTCTAAGCCCACTTAAATTCTAATAATCACTCGCCCTTTTCTATAAAACTACTGTGCATAATTCTGAATGTTTCCTATCATCATAATAAATCCAAGTTTCTTCTATCTTTATATAAAAATAAAAGTAAAAACAAAAAGAAATCACGTAAATAGTTTAATTAAAAGCATGGAATACTTACTACAAAGTATATATATTACTTCATGATAACAATTATTTAATAATATTATTATATTATGCATGCCACCTATTATACTAATACTTTACAAGAATTCATTACAAGAATCAACTACCATTTCATGATTAAAAAATATTATTTGATAACATTAATATAAATTTAAGATATTCCACAACATACTGGACTTTGTCATTGGTCAAATAAAAGTTACATAAACCTAGTAAAACAAAAGTACTTAACCAAACTTTCCTTATTCTAAATTAACAACACAACTCCTGAATCAATAATTCCTCTCAAAGTTTCACTCCAATGACTTTTAATCGTTTCATAATTCCTTTTATCTACCTATTTTATTTTTCATTCTACTTCTTTTCCTTGTCTTAGTTACTGCTACCTACTCCAACACACCACCACTCACCTGGTTCCACATAACCCATCTTCCTTCTATTTTCTCACACTAAACCAACCTCCTTTTTTTTTTTACTTCTTCTCTCTGTCACGTAAATGAAACCCATCATTTTATTTACACACACATCTCTACACCAAATTTTATAGCATTAAATAAAAGTAAAACTTTCCTTCCATCACCTTTCTCACGAATCCACACCATTTAAACCTTCAAAACCCAATCTTTTACCTGACAACATTTTTTTAATATAAAATTCTAGTAAAAATGAAAGGAGCTTCAACCTCTGTGAATGAACGAGGCACCCTCCTACACTAAGAGAAAGCATTTCTTCCATCAATGCAGAACCTAGAATATAACCACTCCATATATTTCCTAACAGTCCAAATTACCATAATCAAGTTCATCAAAATACGCCACAGACAATCAATCACAGGTTCATCATTTGCACAGTCCAATTCATACTCAACATATATATATAAAACAGTGAGAAATGCAGTTCAAACAGTACATCAGCTTCAAATTTAACATACATATATTTTATAAAATAAATTCAAACAAAATAATTAGCTCCCCTTACCTTGGGTTTTCACGATAAGCTAATTTGAAGACGTCCTAACGAAAATTCTCACCCGGACAAAAAAAACAACAGTACCTATAAACCATCATATTGGCGGTAGAGAATAACTCTTGGAGTGAGAACTTAACAGAAATTAGAAAAAGAACAGTTCTAACTGCATAAAATCAGTAGAACCCCCAAACCCTAAGTATCAAAATAGCGAAGAAATAGAAGAACCACTTACTGGAATGGTACGGAGAAACTATTTGGTTCACTACGAAGCCCTTGCTATTGTGAACGCGGAAACACCTTCAAATTAAAATTTGATCGGTTCAGTGAATTGGGATTTTAGAGAGAAGTCAGAGCTAAGTTTAGGAAAACCGGAAAACCTAAGTTTTAGAGAGAGAAGGTAAGCTCAACAAATAAAATCTAACTTCTGAAAAGAAAAGCCTCCCTCTAAAACTAAGACACCCTTAGTTTATGAGCTTGGTTGTCCGCCCATGACTTTTGCTTTTTAAAATTAAAATAGAATTTATAAGGCTTTACAATAACTTTTAACATAAAAAAGTAATATAATATTAAGAATAGTAAAAATAACTATTATTTCAACTGAAAATGAATGAAAGAACTATTATTTTAATTTCAAAGCGGATGAAATAGTATTTTAAATTTTAATTAAAGTTGTCAAACTCACGAAATTAAATAAATTTTTGAGAATTTTGGAAACTTGAATTATAAACTCCAATGATAAATTCGTGAGAATTCATTTCATATAAAAATATTTTAAAATATTTATAAATATAATAATTTAATATTTATAATTAAAAATAATTTTTTTATTTTAACAGTATTATAATTATTAGTTTATCATATTATATATTTTTTATTTTTTTAATATTATTATTCTTTTATTATAATTTTAATTGATTATAGTTTATACTTCACATAAAAACAAGTTGTTAAACTCAATACTGACCCAAAAAATTAGGATGAAGAGGCTCAATTATTCAAAATAATAAGTGGCAGAAAAGAATTTTATAATTAAATATTTACATGCTAAAATAAAAAATAAGATATAAATGTATAATATAGTGGATTTCATTTTTTAATAAAAGCACAAACATAAGACGAGCACGAAAGCAAGCCAACAAAGCACAACCATGAACGGCAGCAAACGAAACGCGACAATACCCTAAACTTAACTACTTCCTTTTTCTTTGGTTTCTTTCTATTTCAAACTCGTAAAATCTTGGTTTTTAAATTATTATGATTTCATCGAATTTACTTAAAAATTGATTTTTTTTTTCTGAGTTAATTTGAAAACAAGACTGGGAAGCAAACTCGTACTAAATATATATTCTTTAAAATAATAATTATTATAAAAGATATAACTTTAAAATAAAATAGATTCATTTATATGTTTCACAATCAATCTTATAATATCTAAGGAACTAATAAAACTATTTTATTTAAAATTAGATGTGCATATCTTAAGTTTATTTAACTTTTGTAAAGATAGAAAAGGAAAAGAATATTGATTATACTTTTTGCTTTGTGTAATTTTGATATTCTTTATTTTAAAAATATAAAAAACATATTTAATAATTTTAATGTGCTTATATTCCGTTTATTATATATATTTAAATTAGATGTGTGTATATTACGTTTCTTATATATATGGTGTTGTTATATTAACATACCTTTTTTTTTTCTTCAAAATTTTAACTATATAATTAGTCTAAAATAAAATAATGATTTTACATGAATTAAATATTTATTTTAAGTAATAATATGAAAGAAAAACTTTGTACAGAACAACTATTTGTCTGAACAAATGCAAGGGTTTCGTGTTAGATACGAAAATTAGATAAAAAGGAGTTTGGACTAATTTGTGTCGGCTCCTTAGACACTAGTTATTACTGCATTATCTCACATATCATACGCACATGCAAACGCAATTTTTCTTTGTTTCTCTTTAGTATATATACTCTGCATAATCGTGTTCTGATTGGTTTCTTCGTTAACAAACCTAGTTACTCTCCTATTGCGACGACGCAGGTAATTTTCCATTTTATTTTCTTGGGGAAAAAAATACGGAGGAAAGAAATCTGCAATAATTTTTTTGTCATTCTTCTGTCAGTTCTTCCATTGTGTGAAGTGGCGAATGTAATGATCTCGTTGTTTCTGTGTTGATTGTTCTGTTGTCAGTTTGCTGGATTTTACCTTATTTTTTCTCTTAACTAACAGTGTTTTTAGAGTTTGATTTCTGATTTCTGAACTGATTTGACATTTTGCGGTTGTGATGTTGTTGATGCAGATTTAGTTCAACTTTTTCCATAGCCATGGCTAGGAAGATGCTTATCGACGGTGAGGCTGAATCGGTTCCAGGTGTAGAACAAGGGACGCATTTTGACTTTGACTTGTTTATTATTGGGGCTGGAAGTGGTGGCGTTCGTGCTGCTAGATTTTCATCGAATTACGGAGCTAAGGTTTGTAACTGTGTTGGTGCTTAACAGTTAGCTCATGAGTTATTGAAGCTTTTCTTGATTTTTGCAGTGTAGTTAGATTTTATAAATGTTTGAACAGCTTTTCAAGATCGTTTTCGAAGTCCTAATTTTCTAAAAGGACGAGTTGTGTATATTTAAATGCCAAAATATTAAAATACAACTAGTCCAGAAGGATTCACTTTTCTTATTAACTTAGTTAATCTTTCGTTTTTTAGTGTTATTCTCTGATGTATATTGCTGGTTTATTTGTTGTCTTATGTATAATATTCTGCATTCTGTGTCTGAAGGTGGGGATTTGTGAGCTTCCGTTTCATACCATTAGCTCAGAAACAATTGGAGGAGTTGGTGGAACGTAAGTCTTAAATTTGATATCTCTTTCCTTTCTATAGATTATTTTCTTCAGTCATTTTTCTATCTTTCTTTTTACATGGTGGAGACATTCCTTGTTAATTACACTGTGGGTAAAAACAACTAGTGTATGCTTGAAGACAACTCTCCACTTCGATATGGGTTTCAAATTCTTCATACATTTTATGCTACTTTGTTTACCAACTTTCATGCGATTGGTATTAAGATAATGGCTGGGTCATTGTAGTTCTTATGAAATTGTTCTCAAGCATGTGAAATGCTTTGCTTGTGTTAACAGCTGCTTGCAAGTTTGTTACAGTAATCAGATGCCTTAATTTTTCTATTTAACTAAATTCTAATTTGATGTGTCTTTGTCAAATCTTTACTTAATGCGCATTGAATTGCCTTTTGCCAGATCAAACATTCACATTGCTCTTGTATATCTTCTTATTCTACACATTATATAGCTTTTCAGGAGATTTCTCTCATTTTATTTTTTATTAAATGAAATTTTGTTCCCAGGTTTTCTAAACAAATTTGTGTGTTCTTACTTGTTCAGTTTTTCTCCTTGATTGTGAAGATTGTATTATCATTTAAGTAAGGTGCCATAGCAAAGTGGTCCATAGGCAATTTGTGAAGAGTGGACTGCTATGATGGCACCATAGCCGTGATGACATGTTTATAGGGTGGAAATTTGGCCTTCCAATCCACCATATTCTGCCATCTGTCAATGATAACACTGTACTATATAAATCGTAATATTGGCTCAGCTACATAAATTAGTGAGGGAAAACGCAAGGAATATCATTTTAGATCATCTTCCACAATTTGATCTATTTAGGGGGTATTTTCTTTCTTAACTTACAATTATATTGTTCCATGTAACAGCCTTCTCCAACTCTAGCTAAACCCAGTCCATCTTACTGTTGTAGTTCTATTTTACCCTTAATTCTCTCCACTCTCCAAGACTGATGAAATTAATTTCAGGGAAATGTTAGGTAATAAAACCATCCCTGTACCTTGCACGAGGGTGCATACTAGATAATAAAAACATTCATGTACTTTCAACTTACAGGAAACCATTTATGGTGACTCAATTTCTATATAACCAAACTGATGTCAGTATTTCATTCAGTTTTGTCATGATAGGGAGCCTTTTTTTTTTTTTTTTTTTTAATATGGTTTAAGGGTTTATGTTAATCATTAGGATGTAAATTATGACTTGTGAATATATAAGGAGCAAGAATATTATGAACTCATTTTTACCACTTGCAAAATCGGTGGAAATTGGGAATGAAATTATGTAGCAAGTTATTTATACCATGTGTACTAATCACTTTGTCCAACTGACTGCAACGTGCAATGAACAACGTTTGGTTTTTGGATCTAAAGGTCTTCTATAAAAGAATTCGGAGAAACATAAAAGGAAAATCTTGCTTTAATTGACTCTAGCAATTTTTGCTTTTTGATACAGCATTATGGTATTGATTGGTCCATGTAGATAACCTGACGTAGGGTTGAATAGTCATCCACATTCTGGGGAAGCATATCCTGGCTCTCTCTTTGTGCTCTGAAACTCGAACATTGTTATAATATATAAAAAATTAAAATTCTCGTTTCTTCAACTTTTGTATTCTTTCTAGGTGGTGTGCTTGTTTGTTTGCATTTTTATAACTTTCCTGCTTTTTCTGAATATTTTAATTTAATTATGATGTATTAGGAACAACCCAAGTCAAAAATTGATTAGAGATAGACCCTAAAAAGAATGTAAGCAGAGATAACCCCTATCTTACAGACCAGTTTTGTAAGATTAAGTTAGACCTAAATTTTCATCTAATATGATATTAGAATCTATTGTAGATCCTTTAGAAAGGGTTATCCACTCACCAAGCCTAATAGTGTTGGGTGTGAGGAGGACAACCCTTACCTCACAGGGTGGTTGGGTGATGTTGAGTTAGGTTCAAATCAACATTCTAATATAGTGAACTTACTAGAAAAAAGATAATTGTGTAATAGAGGAACCTTTGCTCTAAATCCTGTATTTCATCCTTTAGCTCTCTCCCAAGGGTCAATGGTATTCCTTCAACTATTGTTTTTAATGAAAAAGCTTATAATTTTTTATTTTATTTTGAAGGTGCGTTATTCGTGGTTGTGTTCCCAAAAAGATTTTGGTCTATGGAGCATCTTTTGGAGGTGAACTCGAGGTAAGGATTTGTTCTTAAAAATCAATTGCTATGAATCTGAACTAACTATTTGGTATATAACACGATTGTTGCAATTTTTTTGCTCTCTAGCCATAGCTTGAAAAAGAGGTTGTATAGATAGTTTGTTAGTTTAGTTGGGGGGAGTTTTTGAACTTTGATTGTTAACAGGCCCTTAGACCTGTGAAGGGGATTATGCCCCTGTATCTTGACTGTACAAACTATTCTTTGTGTGAATAATACACGATTTATCCCAATTCTTTCTGTTCTACTGGAATGAGTGTGTGAGGGTGTTCTTAGATTAGGTTTCGTGTTCTGAAACCTATCATGTTATGTAGTTATATTAGGATTGGTTCAATTTTCATCAAATATGTGATGAAGAATAATATTATATTCATCAGATGGTGTATTGGTTTTCCCTTTATGTTTTTTATTCATGCAGGTTCATAATTATTAAAATACTATTGGTGTTTCTTATATCATCATCTGTATACATTTTACTAAAATGTATGGTTTGTCTCTGACAGGATGCTAGGAATTATGGATGGGAATTGAGTGAGAAAGTTGACTTCAATTGGAAGAAGCTCTTGCAAAAGAAGGTATTTCAAGATTTTATTTTTATGTTTATGATATAAAGTTCTGTTATTTCGTCTAGATTTTTAAAATCAAATTCATATATCTTCCTTAAAGATATAGTTTGGATTGCCTTTGATTTTATAGATTTTTTTGTTATAAACATTACTTGCATGTCCTCCTACTAGTTTGCTTACATTAAAGCCGAAAACAGCTTATTTATTAGTTTTTAACCATGTTGAATGGTGTTTTTGTGATCCATGTAATGTACCTCACCTAGCAAGGTAAAACTTTGTTGTTGTTTTTATGGTGTTGTTGGCTGTTCAATAACTTTGTTTTTGTCAAACGGCAGACAGATGAAATAAACAGATTAAACGGAATTTACAAGAGGCTGTTATCCAATGCGGGGGTTAAATTATTTGAAGGCGAGGGAAAGATAGTTGGTCCAAATGAGGTTGAGGTGACACAATTGGATGGCACAAAACTGTCCTATTCTGCTAAGCACATATTGATTGCAACTGGTAGCAGGGCTCAACGTCCAAATATTCCAGGACAGGTGAGTTTGCTTGTTTTGAAATATTATTGAAAAATGATCCTACTGATACGGTTGTTCCTTTTATGAGTAAATACTTTTAATGTATCATAAGAATAAACAAGAAGATTACGGTAGGAAAGAGAGGAGAAATAGTGACTGAATTGTAAGATGTTAGTTCAAGTACTTGGATGTTATAGTTCAATCCAAGTAAACTAGCTTAACTAGACTTGTAAGCATCGGTGTTGTTGGTGGATGGTAAGAGAGCCAAAAATCCATCATACACGTATGGTGGGTGGCATGGTGACAATCGGTGGCAAAAAGAATATGTAATATATGTAAAAGTACTAAAATAAGTGTAGACACAAATAAAATCTAAAATCAGTAAAGATAAATTAAAAAACTAAAAGTCAGCAGATACTAAAAAAATAGTTATAAATAAAACAACTAAAAAACATAAATGAAAAACTAAACAAATAATAAATGTATAAACTAAGGAACCTTAGACACCAATAACAATGGATTACATTCCTAGAAAACATGAGGAGTTTCATGAGTTCACAATAACCAACTCCTAACAAAATGATAAAAACCTAATACAACATAAAAAAAAAAAGTCTCTGGCCTCTTCCTCATGCCTAACATAATACTTTTCTTCTTTGTTATCATGAAGTGAAGGACAGCCTCTTCTTATCCATCACAATGACCAACTCCTAACAAACTCATTCATGATTTTAAAACAAGAAAAACAAACATCATAAATACCTAACACACTCATCCAGGAGTTCAAAACAACAGAATGATAAAGACATAATGCAACCGCAAAAGAAAGTCTGTAGTCCTCTCCGTGAACCCCCCAGCTTGGTACTCTTCTTTGTTTTGATTAAGTGAAAGCATATCCTTCTCCTTCTCCCTCAGATTCTTCAAAAAGTTAAACATCATCTCTCCTTTGAATTATCATCCTCATCATTTTCTTGGACCATTAGCTTCTTTTTTGAAGATCCTGTCAGTGCTTGTTTTTTTAGATGTTTGGGTAGCTGTAAGAGTAGCACTTCCACTTGTTGGCTCCTATTTTCTATCCTTTTGTTTTGTGCCTAGAATTTGATCTCATGGAGAAGAAACAAGCAGCAGGATACAATTGTTAGATCAAATGAAGTTGAATAATCGTTTCAACAGCTGCATGCAAAATTACATGCCTTAGACAACTTCTCCAACAATTGCAGATTGGACATATGAAAGGAATCTGATGCAACCTAATCCACAAATTTCACAAGAACAGATTGTCCACCGCAATAACAAATCTGTCATTAAAAATGCAAAGAAGTTGAAAATGAAGAAGGTTGAAAGATGAAAGGTGTTACAATCAAGAATGATCAATGAGTCAACGAGGATCCAACACAAAGATCATGAATCGTTGATGAGAATCAATAGTTCCCTCTCATAAGCTTAAAAGAGTTCTACTCTCTCTTACGCAAAGCTTATTTTAGTCATGCAAAAGTTTATTTGTCTACAAGGGGCACCAATGTATTTGTTGAACCTTGGCCCTAATTAAGTCCTAGTTAGAGTTCAGCTTGTTTGGGCCTCTTCTAAACACACTTAAGCCCAATTAAAACCATCACTACATTTGAAATTTGAAATTTGCACGAAACATAGTTTGCCCATTGTCATGGCTTACTTGAGAGAGCACAATACATTCCTAGAAGCCACATCCATGTCTTTGCTCAATTAGCTGAAAGTCAGTAATGGAAATTGAGTTACTAATTTTGTCTCAAATTTCATGACAATACAGTTGGGGACGGATTTTCAGTCACTAATTCCACCTCCAACCTGTTGACACCTTATTTCCTTGATCTGGAAAGTTCTTTCTTATATACTCATTGTAGCTCTGTATCATAATCAAGCTTACTTGTGATAATCATACCACTCTTCACATTGATATACTCCACAACACATGAATTTTCACTGTGAGAGAAAAAGTGCTCTCAAGATAAGTCACCATTGATTTTGTTAGCTCTAGTTAGTAACATGCAATCATCTTCACTAAATCTCTCATGGGATCTTGTGTAGGTTGTATTTGTAAGAAGTTTGGTGCATATGACATATATGATCTAGCTTGAGGAGGAGTCTTAGAGAACTATATGTGTGGCCCATCTACACAATTCCTGTACAAGCACTCTTATAAAACATACTCTAGGTCTATATTTTCCACAATTTTCTAACAAACATGAGAATATTCATTCCTGCCCTCATATGCCCAGAAATAAAAGACGGTGACAAGAAACAAATGGCCCTAAATGATATTTTTGTTTATAAATCACATCCGTAGTGATTGGTTTTTCTGTTATCTCTATTACAGCCTGTTGTTATTGCCCGATGCTGTTTGTTTTTGGTCACAACTTGGTCGATGGTTGAATCAGTCTATATAATAAGTTAACAAGGTTATCATTAAATATTGTCAGCCATGTCTCTCCCACCAAAAAAATTCCCCCTTTTCACCAAATTTACCTCTGTACTTTCCTTCGAATGACTGACTAGAGGGAAAAAATTGTCCGGAAAGTTGTATTTTTAAACTTTTGATTGATGAATTTTAAGTTCCACTATCCCTCATTCTCTGAGAAATGCTTCTTATACATTATTGCATTCACATTCTTAATTAAAATGTAGCCATTTAAAATTTTAGGATGTTTGTAATGCAAGTATTGATATCTTATTGTGCAGGAGTTGGGTATAACATCTGACGAGGCACTAAGTTTAGAGGATCTTCCTAAAAGAGCTGTGGTTCTTGGAGGAGGGTGTGTCTTAATCTTTTTTGTGTTATTAGTTTAACTACTTAGTATCTCAGGTGGTTACTTTATGTTCCATTTTTCAGTTATATTGCAGTGGAATTTGCATCCATATGGCGTGGGATGGGCTCTGAAGTTGATTTAGTTTTCAGAAAGGAACTTCTGCTAAGGTTTGACTTTGATATACTTCTTTCGTGTATAAGTTATTAGTAGTCATAATGGAGTCTTTTGGATATGTGTATTTTCCCCTCGTTTGCTTTTAAGTTTTAACATTAGCAAATCAATGTAGACATATATTTAAGTGGTATGGAATTTTTTTTTCCTTAACCTCCACATTATTTGAAACATTTTGTTTAAGTGTTGTCTTTACTTAATATTGGTAATTCAGATGTTGAAAGAATTAGTGCATTAATAGGTCATGAAGGATGGTACTACTTTGCTACCATGTTGAGAACTACCTTGTTGAGAAGAGAGAAAATGAGAAGGAATACAATGAACTTTGTGTGTACACGAGATTATTCTTATTTTTTTAATGAATTGATACAATGATAGGTTCCTGGATTGGAAAACCTATCTACAATGCACTCACTCACCCGTATACACCAGAAAAAGAGTATAATCTGTATATTCTCTATTCAGTATAGCCACTGCACAGCTATAACAACCTCCAAGAGCGCCAAATTCTCTCTCCACAGGATAAATGTGATCCTGTCTACACAATCTATTAATTCCAAAAATGTAAAATATCCCTCACCTACCTCAGCTCTTATATAGGAGCTTTATTTCCCACCCAAACTAATAATACTAATAATATGGTTATAACTGGGTTATAACTGCCTAACGCCTCTTCCCCTCTTTATTCCCTATCATACAATCATAGGAAATTATTAAATATAATAAAAAGCTATGTATGGGTTTAATCTTCCTTATGTCTAAAACACACATAGGGTAATATATTTATAATGAAGAATTATACAAGTATATATGACAACTAAACATAAATATGGTAAATTGAAGATATTGTTAAAAACAATATCAACAATTTCTACCAATATCAAACAATATCAAAAGTCTACATTTAATATATCTAACATTTACGTTTCCCTAATTAACATAAAACACAATATATCTAGCATTCTCCTTCAAGCTGGTGCATATAAATCGTATGTGACCAAGCTTGTTACAAATATAACCAATTTTTGGTCTCCTTAAAAACTTAGTGAAAATATCTGCTAATTGATCGTTTGAGTTAAAGAACTTAATCTTGATGTCTCTAGATACAATCTTTTCTCGAATGAAATGATGGTCAAGCTCAATGTGTTTGGTCCTTTCATGCAAGACAAGATTAGAACTTATGTGAAGAGCCGCCTCGCATATGTGTTGACTAAGTCCTTAAGGAGGCCTCAGAAAGAGTTTATTTGTTCTAAGCTTGGTAAATACAATCTAAATGCTCTAGCTTGACGGGGAGTGTTGAAATAGTTTGAAAAGCCATGTAATCATTAAGTCTAAGGCAGGAGGTTGAGTGCTAGATAACCTCTGCCCTAGTTCTTTGTCCAAGTAGCTTAGGACAAAGTTTTTTTCCTTTTAGTCTTCCTATTGTATCAACCTTCGTATATAAAAATACAGAACTATAAGAGCAGTTCATGAAGGCCCCTAGAAATATATTTCTATGTTTTAATCTCAAGTCATTGTACGAGTGTTTGTATGATTCACGAAGACTTTAGACAAGTATATGTAGCAGAGACAATCCTTTATCTCTGAAACAGATCTAGTGATCTTCATATCTTAGCTTTGATCCTTACTCAATATTCAGTTAATTTTAACACTGGTCTCAGATGAAATTAAAATGTTTCCAGTAATAGATCGTTGGATGCTAGATAAGATTGTCGACAAAAGATTTCTATAGATTGTAAAGACACTAGATGGTGTGCTGTTCTTGTCTATAGAAGTTCATGTTACCTTAAGTTGTTTTAATTCCAATGTGCATTTTTTTTACTTGATATCTTATTTAATCTTTTAATACCTCAAAACTTAATCTTATTTGTTATCATGAAAACATAGTGTAAAAGATGTCCAGTATGCTTAAACTGTCCAAGAGATTCGACTGTGCGGTTCTCAACATAATTTGAGTTCTGAGTTTTGATGTACAAAGACTGAACTATCCCTAACTTTCAATTTTTGTCAGAGTTGAAAAATGTGAAAAATCCTAGTCAGGCAATTGTTGTGATTTGTGATGAAAGAAAGGAATATTGCATTCTTGAGAATGCTAAATTCTCAGCATGAATCTTAGACCCCCCATATCAACATGGTGGAAGTAGTAAGATATGAAGACACATTGATGAGATCGGAATATGTTTTGGTTGTTGGGATAGCAGATGAATTTGAAGGAGAAAATAGAAAGAGAAGAGATAGGGTTGTGTTTGATATTGCTTTTGTTTTTCAGGATGTAAAAACTGTTTGATAAAACAATTTTTAGGGAGTAGAACCAGGATATGTATACGTATAAGAAAGAACGAGTGATAGAAAATTGAAAGTAGAAAATCAAGGCAAGTTAGAGATGTTCTGACACTTTGGTTTTAAAAATTAAAGAGATATTAATATTGAAAACAATTTTCCAAAAATACTCCTATAAAAAGTGTTTTTATTTTCTGATTTTGAAAATAGGAAACATACAGGTATGCTGTTTTCTTGGAACTGGTTTTCGTGATAGAAATTTAACTTAGGTCGTGTTAGAATATTTACATCTATGTATAATCATTAAGCTTACTTAAGGTGTAGTGGGCTAGTCTTTATGAGTTGTATCTATAGTAGTACTTAGTTTTACACCTAGGTGTTTAAGACAGTCTCTTAATCTTCCATGCACTTTTGTATCAGTTCTTTATTATAAATAGAAGATAGTGAGAGGGATCAATTAAGTCCTCTAGAAATATATTTTACAGTTTCAATCTCAAGTGGTTGTTAATAGTACATAGGTTTCATCTCCTATCATACACATTATATCCTCTCATAGAGTGAAGCACTTTAAGGTAGCATGGATTTCTCCACGTGTTGGTGAATCAGTTTGTCTTTTATTTCTTGGATCCTGAAAATGGTACCGATCACATAAATCGTTGGCAAAAGATCCAAAAAATCCACGCTAGCCCCTCTTAACACTTAGGATTTAATGATTTATTTCTTGAACATTGTTTCTTTCAGCATTGGAAGTACTAGTTTATTTGTTTCATGTATGTGTGGTAGTGGTTTCTAGAAGTGTTAAAGGCTGGTCAATTATAGAATATTTGCTATACCACTCGCAATTAATAGGTTGCATTTTTCCTTAGTTTTTGTTAGTATCAATTTTTCTGTCTGTACTATACATTACTCCTGCTGAATTATACTGTTGCAGAGGTTTTGATGATGAAATGAGAGCTGTAGTTGCAAGAAATCTTGAAGGCAGGGGAATTAATTTACACCCAAGGACCAATTTGACACAGGTATTTCCTGTTGGGGTTTGTAGCTCACATTTGTAGAACTTCTTTTTCATTTTTATTAGCTGGGGGCTTAGCCAATTTAACAAATTTTGGTTTTTTAGTTGATCAAAACAGAAAATGGCATTAAAGTTATTACAGATCATGGCGAGGAGCTGATTGCGGATGTTGTACTATTTGCCACTGGTAAGGATACTACTGAGAAGAAATATCTCAATGTTGTGTATCTTAGACACACATGAATGCTATTTATAACGGGGTTAACTAAGTCTTTAAAACTGGCTTATATTGAAATTTGTATCTCCAAAACTTTTAAAATTTAATAAATAGGCTTAGATGTTTTTTCTCTCTCCAGTTCAACTTTTTCTCTCTCTCCATGTTGTCGATCTGCTGCTTCCTCTAAGAGCTGTATTGACAGGAAACCTCCTGACGGTGTCAATGGCTGCCATAGGGGCTCACTGTTTTCTGATGATGTTTTTTGTTTTGGTCAAGTGGGTTAAGTTTAACACTCGTACCTTTTGATGGAGCAGAGTTGGTCCTCCAATAGTACTCATAAGCATTGAAATTGAAAGAAGCTGCAGCTGCAGCCCCTGCTGGTGCTGATGGAATCAACCTTGTCACCCTTGGCCTCGGAGGCAGCGATTGTGCCACATTAACATCATTAAAGTTGGTCATCTCATTGAACTTCTCCGACCACTTTGGACTCTTGTTCACTACCCCGATTGTCTTTTTCTTATTATTCGTCATCAAAGCCAGCCGTTGAACATTACTTGTCACCCCACTAGACACTAAGGGTCCTTTTGTCCCAAAAGCTTATTCTTCTTCCATGTCTTCCTCATCTTCCTCAATCTCCAACCCTCCTAAGTATTCTTGCTCCACACAATCATCATCCTCTTCTTCTTCCTCCTCATCCTCTTCTTGGTGGTTGGAGAAAGAGAGGACAAGGCGACTACCTTGACGCTGAATGCTGAAATTGTTGTGAGAAGGGACCGAAACAGCTTCTAGAACCAACCTGCCGTTGTCACGGCGTGAACGCATGTGAAGTGAAGGACCGGCTTGTTGATGAGAGAGTGAAGGGAGTGGCGGAGGGAAAGCACGTGTTGGTAACGAAGCCTTCTTTGTAGCCACCACCACTCATGCATAATTGCTTAACTCCTTTTCTTCTTGGTGTGTTGGTTATGCAACTTTCTCTTGTTCCTTTGCATCCCTTGTCTCAGTAGAAGAATAAGAAGAGGACAACAACCCATCAGGGATATGATTAAGCTCCACGTATCAAATGAACCTGATTTCTCTTGCTCCTCCTTCTTGTTCCGTTGGATGGAACTCCAAATCTCGAGCCTCTCTCTTTCGGCTTCATCGTCAAGCTCCTTGTTATTGCTCTCGTCATCTTCCAAGTCATCAATGGTTTTGGCATGCACGAGTTCTTCGGAAAGAGCAATGGTTTGAGAGAGGAAGTTCTTTGAGGACATGTCTGCGGAGAGAGCTCTTTGCATAGAAGAAGCAGAAGAAATTGTGTTTGAGTCGAATGGAAGAGAAAAAACTACACATGAGAGAGAGAAAAAACTACACTTAATTGCATTAATGGAAGAGAGAGAAAAAACTGAACATGAGAGGGAAAAAGCTATACAGCAGAGGAGAGAAGAGAAAAAGTATGTCACATCAGCATGGAATTAACGCCGTTGCTGTCAACTTAATGAACATGACCTTATTCATACAATTCTCATAACATAGGGACCTAATGTCTTCATTTTTAAAACCGGGTACAAAACAGAAATTCATCTCTTAACATGGGGACGAAAACATGGGGACGAAGTAATCATTTAAGTCTAATAAATATGATAATTTGGTTCTGGTAGTAACTTTATTTTTCTTGAATTAGGAGTGTTGAAATGTAATCATCCTACTCAGATAATTGCATATATGCTAGCAAGTGACACTATCAAAATTAGCGTGTCAACGCTATCAATTTGAAATCAGATTAACTTATCTCGATAAAATTAGCATTATTAAGTGTTACGTCTTGAAAACATTTTGGAGGTACTGATTTTTGAAGCTATTAGAAACTTATTTAACCCTTTTATAATATGTAGTTAGGGAGCACATATGTCATGTTTCAGGTTGGAAAGTCATCTTAATTGTGACCTCTTTGGAGATTGCTTTAATTGGATCCACAACACCTAGAATTCAACATATAAATTAATAATAATATGCTGAAACTCAAATACAAGATCATGAAGATTAACTATGTTAGTACTTCGCTGAAGCTGCAACTCAAGCATTAAAGAAACAGAACTAACTAATTATTTAATAGGAAGTAGACAATACAAGAATTTCAGTAAAAAAATTACGACTGGACAACCCATCAATATGTCTTCAAATGTAAATCACTATGATAGTTTTAATGGTCCATAAAAGCATTGGCCAACAGAAAGAAATCCAACCTGTTCTTGACTTGTCTTGTTGATACACACACCTATATATATATATATATATATATATATATATATATATATATATATATATATATATATATATATATATATGTGTGTGTGTGTGTGTGTGTGTGTGTGTGTGTGTGTGTGTACTCATACACACACATATATATATATATGTGTGTGTGTGTACTCATACACATATATTTAGCACAGACTTCTAAAATATTAGTGTTTTAAGAGGATGATAGTTAACACATCCCCTGGTATATTATATATTAAATTACACAATTTAAGAGTAAGTCTCTCAAATAGACGTCTCAAAATTTTCTCTTCTCTCACTTGGATATGTATTTGATTCATTATTTTTGCAACTAGCTAAATTTGTTTTATTTCGACCATCTCAAGCTCCTCTTTATCTTTATTATTATACTTGATATTCTTTTCTTAGCTGTTTATCTTTTTCAATCTACCCTCATTATCTTTTATCTTAACTGTTTATGTTTGTCTTAAAAGATGTCAATATTTAAAATAACCGTGTATCATAATTTAAATTATTCATATCCAAAATTTTATATATTTTGTTAGATGTAACGGGCTTAGGCCATCTCTTTATATTTTTCTATTTATAAATGCATAACCATATGTGAGCGATACACATTAGGGATTCATCCTATGTTTCTCTTTCTTTTATTTCAACATAGTTAAAAAATATATTTATCATGAATTTTAATTTTAACATTATTCAAAGTGTATTTATTTGTTATGAATATTAACATACTATTAAAAAAAGTATTGTACAGAGTATCTCGTGGAATAATTGCTTGAAAATATATTCTTCTCAACTATTTTTCTGTTGCTGCAGGGAGGGCTCCTAATTCTAAGAGGTTGAATTTAGAAGCTGTAGGTGTTGAGGTTGACAAAGCTGGAGCAATAAAGGTTGACATACTCTCCTTTAATCACCTGATTCCTTGAAGTCTAGCAAGATTAAGTTGTTCTCATTTTGAGATCTGTATTATATAGGTGGATCCATTGTGATTCTACAGTAGTTAATATTGGTCTCTGGTTATATAGATACAAACATAAGACTTTTTCTACTTGAATACCAATCTGCAAATGCCAAAATGTAGTTAGTTCTGACTGGTCGAATAAATTCTAAACTATAAAGGAATTTGTATAACTAATCCCTTCCAAGTAGAAGTTAAAGCTGTAGTATGTTTACATGCCTTTGAATAAGTGAAGGAAACTACTATTTTACAGTCAAAATCCTTTTTTATCGAAGCATTCTCTTATCAGTTAATTCGTTAGTAGAAATATAGATGTCTGAGTAAATTGGTATTTAAGGTTATATCATCTTAAAACGCTTTTGTTGATGACTGGATATTGAATTGAACAATTGTTTTAAGAGCTAGAGAATGATTATGACTCTCATAGTTCTAAATGTTCTGCGTTCCTTTGTGGTTTAGGTGGATGAGTATTCGCGCACAAATATACCTAGTATATGGGCTGTGGGTGATGTCACAAACAGAATGAATCTTACACCGGTGGCCTTGATGGAGGCATCATGCTTTGCAGTAAGTATTTAGATAGTTTGTGGATAAGCATACGTATTTATCATCTGGTCTGAGTCGGTGCAGTCAGCTGTTGGTTGGTCTAAAGGTGCTCTTATTTATTGTTGTCTAACATGAATTTGTTTTGCAGAAAACAGTATTTAATGGGCAAACAAGCAAGCCAGACTACAGTAATATTGCATGTGCAGTGTTTAGGTGTAGTTTCTTTTGCATTTTAAAACTGAGTGGTTAACTATTTTGAATGTTAACTTATGATGGTATATCCCCTTCCCAATTGTATCTCTAACCATTTTGTTTCTTTCTTTTCATGGTTCTGCAGCATTCCACCACTTTCTGTAGTAGGTCTCAGTGAGGAGCAGGCAATAGAGCAAACCAAAGGTGATCTGTTGATTTTTACATCAACCTTCAATCCTATGAAAAACACCATCTCTGGGTAAGTGTAGGGACCTGAATTTTCACCCACTTTATTTCAAGCCAATGACTTGCAGAATTCATGACAACTTGGATCAGAACAAAGTTTCTGTAGAAAATATTGTTTATTACGCATATTTTAAATCCTTTCAGCATTTGTTTTATTTATTTACTCCATTGCAAATCAGTGTTTTGGATTCAAAAGAATAAAAGACGTTAATGTTAATCTGGATATATGTTAGCCTCCATTACAATGACTACTAACTCAAGTATTAGTTGGACCGAGTATTAGTTATGTGTGTTGCACCATAACTTTGCACCATAACTTTCTTATCTAGATTATTTGCTCATATTTTGTTAAACTCTAGGGAAGATAAAAAAAACATTGAGCTGAAAACGTAAGTTTTTTGAGATAGTATGTGTGCTTTATTTATATTTAGAAAAAGGAACCAATATAATAAATAGAGGAGGTTTGATGTCTTCTTATGTTGGAATAAATAAAATCCTTCCTAATAATACATATATAATCTAGATTTTATTATATATGATCAATTCCTTATTTCTATAATTATAACACTTTTCAAATAGGCGACAAGAAAAAACTGTCATGAAGCTTGTTGTTGATGCTGAGACAGATAAGGTTCTTGGAGCCTCGATGTGTGGACCTGATGCACCTGAAATTATACAGGTATCCTAATGGTTTCACTCTGGTACTCATAAAATTGCAAGTTTGGCGTATTTGTTTTCATCATGTTGTCTGTTGTTTAGAAACAAACCTTTATACTTTTTCCTTTTAGTGCACCATTGTTGCAGCAGTATCTGAAAAGTATTTCATTTTAAAAATCTTAGAGATCCTCTCAAGACTGGTATCAATTTTCCAATTTCATGATACATGTCCTTAATAAATTTGATTTAATAATATTGGTTATACAGGGTATTGCTATTGCATTGAAGTGTGGAGCTACCAAGGCACAGTTTGATAGTACGGTAAGATCACAGTTTTTCTTATTGTGTTTTCCTCTCCTGCCTTCTGAGGGCAGTGGTCGGTTACTTTTACTGGATGGGAAATGATTCAATGACATCTGGAATGAGCTCATATTCAATGATGAGCTCAACAATGACTACATTTTGGTGGTTATAATGGTTATTTAGAAATTATAATGTTAGATAACTTCAAATAGCAGTAGACAGAGTTTTGTAAGATGTTTTCTCGTTCTGTCTTATTGATTATGTTTATACTGTTATAGTTTCTGATTGCTTCAGCTGACTGTTTAATCTAGGTGGGAATACACCCATCGGCTGCAGAAGAATTTGTAACCATGCGGACAGTGACACGGCGCGTTACTGGAAGTGGCAAACCCAAGACCAATTTGTAAGATGTCTTAATGAAAATAATTTCTGTTTGCTGGGTAGTGTAAAGCTGCAAATTACTTCCTTTTGTGACCTTTCAATAAAATGGGCTTTTTATTTATCAAATATCATTCTATTTCACATTCCATAGTGGAAACAGTTTGGTTCATTATGTAAGAATGTTATATAAATTAGGACGTGTTTGATGCAGTGAAGGACAAATATATTTAGAGTTGAATATATATTTATTTCCTTGAATTTGAGTTTTTTTTTTTTTTTTTTTTACTTTTAAATTTGATATCGATCTGTTTAGCATTGCAATATGAAAATATAATATAGGTCTTCTTTTCTCTCTTGATCCCAATGTTTTTATACTTATATGTTGCTAAACTAATTCATTCGAAAGAAAAATTTAATTGAGGTAGGCTGCATATTTCATTGTCTTTATAATGGAGATTAGAAGTATTTTTCAAATTATAATCACTAAGAAATAAAGAGATTAATTCAAAACTCGAGAAACTAAAAGTATATTTAAATTAAATATGTATTATTAGTATATTTTAAATTGATCGTTGGGACTGTACTACTTAATAAAGCAAAACTTGATTTCCTGTTATTCTGTATAACATGAAATAATATTTTAAATTTACTTTACTGACATTTTTTCAATTAATCTTGGTTTTCACAATGATCTTTATTCACGTACCAATCATTTTAGTTATATTATACTGTTCATCTTACATTATACCTTGAAATATACATTTTTTTCAGAAAATAATTCTGTGAAATTCAAATAAAAAAAAGATATTACTTTGATGTGAATAACATACATTCATTACGTTAATTAATATGAATGTTTATTGTAACATCCTAAAATATATAGCAATATATATATATATATATAATGCAACAGTCATAATTAAAGAAAGCAGTGAGAGTAGTAGATAACCGTATAGGTGTAATTTAGAGTCATCCAAAAACTAGGGTAAACTAAAACAAAGAGGAATTAAGTACAAAAGTCTAATGTTTTCAAAATATGATACTACTAAAAGTTAGGAAGGCCCAAAGAGTGTTTTCCAAAATAAGAAACTATGGAAAAAAAGAACTAATGGACGTCTTAAGTACTAGGTGTTGGATCTTCCTCAGTCTCCAACGCCTGCTCCAGAGGTACATCATCACCTACTGCTCACATCCAAAGGATTGGATGATCATCGCAAGGGGGAAAGCAAACACATACAACACATACAAATGCAAGGGTGAGCTAGGTCTCAAACAACCATACAATCATATCAATTTACATACAAGCATGCAAGTCACCATGGACATAGGCAATTATTTAATAACTCAACCAAACCAATCATCCTATCATGCAAAGACTCCTAGACACGTCCGGACATAGAATGAATGTAGAGCTGGGACGGGTTGTGCGCTTGTGATGGCCCCTACTGCTTTGCAAAGCCATTGCCGAGGGGTTTCACCCGACCATACACAAGGCTAGTCCGTTACCGCAGTATAGACCTCCAGTGATAGCGTCTACCCTAGGACCTCCCACTACTCCCACCACACGCGTCAATCCTCTCTAAGTGAGAACGAAAGACCGTTGGAGTGTTAGGGATAACCCCCATATGGAAGTCTCTCACCATTCGTTCAATACACTAATCGATCTCACCGAGTGATCATAATTTCATAACCGAAACCAACCAATTCAATCACGTGATACACCTTCAATGTCATATTAATCATACACACACATCATATAACTTCCACTATTCTTACGTTGCAATAATAATCACATGCACCCTCATTTTACCAAAAACAAGATATTAGACCGTATGGCCGAACACTTCAAGCTTGTGCCAAGCACTTACTGGGTTGACCGACCACTGGGAGTGAGCTAAGTGTCAGAGCCGACCACCCTTTGATAGGCCGAACGGTTAAGAGAAGAATCTAGTCTTCTTTGACCGAGAGCACCAGACCGAACGGTCAAGAGAAGGAATAACCTTCTCTGACCGAGAGTACACCTGCCAGACCGAACGGCCAAGAGAAGGAACCATCCTTCTCTGACCAAGGCACCAAACCGAACGGTCAAGAGAAGGAGTCATCCTTCTCTGACCAAGGTACCAGACCGAACGGTCGAGAGAAGGAGCCATCCTTCTCTGACCAAGGTACCAGACCGAAGAGAAGGAACCATCCTTCTTTGACCAAGACCCAAATCGAACGGTCAAGAGAAGGAACCCTCCTTCTCTGACCAAGAACACACCTGCCAGACCGAACGGTCAAGAGAAGGAACCTTCCTTCTCTGACCAAGAACACACCTGCCAGACCGAACGGTCAAGAGAAGGAACCATCCTTCTTTGACCAAGAACACACCTGCCAGACCGAACGGTCAAGAGAAGGAACCATCCTTCTCTGACCAAGACCCCTAACCGAACGGTCAAGAGAAGGAACCCTCATTCTCTGACCAAGGCCTTCCAAACCAGACGGCCAACACTCTGCAAAATTATGCAGAATTCGACAGAATCTGCCAAGACCATTTTCAGCCATTTTTGTCAACTTCTAACACTCCTAATCTTTGTTTTAGGCATAATTACACTTATCTAAATGATTCTAAACATTACTAACACATTTTTAAAGTGATTTAAGCTCCTTTCCAACTCTAAAACAGTAATTTTCCCAACTTAGGGACCCAAAACCCAATCTTACCATTTTGCACCTATTTTGGCTAATTTAGTGACTCAAGCAAGTCACATACACTAAGTGAAACTATCCCAACAGTCGAAAAACGTAACAAACCCCATTTACTCAAAATCACTACCTCACTTCCCCTAAAATGGCCAAAAAGTGACTCTAAAGCACTTGATTTTCCTTCTTATCAACATCACAACAGATTTTCATACCAAAACAGTTCCAATAAGCATAATTCATCACTCAAAATCATCTCAAACAGTTCATATCCATCAATCACCAATTTCACACAACATACACATTTCCATACATGCATTTCAAACCAATATAACCAATTTCATGCCTCCAACAACATACAACTTCAAAATTATCATACATTCACAACATACTACTAAAATGAAAAGAAGAGCTAGCTTCCCTTACCTCTAGTGTAGACGTCCAACTTAAGGAAGAGTCCTAGACCACTTGTTTTGAACCCAAAGTGTGAGAATCACCTATAAATCATCAATTGATGATGGAAAACAAGTCTTAGAACTTAATTGAAGCTAGATTGTGGAAGAAAACGAAATGGGTTGCATGCAACAAGAAATCACATGCTAGGAACCCTAGGGCAAAGGAGAAAAAGGGGCTTTCTTACCGGTTGGACGAAACGAAGATTCAATCGGTGGAAAATGCTCCTCTTGCAGTCCTAAAAGCTTAGGTAGCTTCAATTTGAAAATCAATCGGTTAGAATTTGAGTAATGGTGGATGAAAGGTAAGGCAATGGAGAAAAAGAGAAGAAGAAGAAGTGTGTAAGGAAAGTGGAGGAAAATTTAAAACTTGAAATAGAGTATTTTAACCAAAGTTCTATTCTAAAACCCTGTCCAATACCAGACTGCCACGTGTGTTCCACTTAAAATATTTTTACAAGTCATTACATTTACAAAATAGCATAATATAAAAAAAGTATAATCAATCAATACCGATATCAATATTTAGGTATGTTATTTAAACAATAAAATAAGTATCTATCAGATAATCGTACATAAACAGTATATTATAAAATTATAGTTTTGGAGGAAATTTATCTTCTAAATATTTTTAATGAGAAAATCGTTAAAAAAATAATTCTTTTTCTGAGCAAAATCAGTTTATATAGAAGTTTAAAAATTAAATTTGAGTAAGAAATAACTTCTACAAATTAGTTCGTGAGCTAAGCTTAACGTATTGAAAAGTTAATTTCATTTTTTCCTTCTTTTTCTCTCTAAAAAGACACAATAAGACGTTTATCCGTATAGTTAGTATTAACAAACTATGTAATGAGAAGTTCAAAATAAGAAAGTTATATCTTATGTCATATTTAATGAGGCTGAAAGACGAGAAACAAAAAAAGAATATATAACAAACTTTACTATTTAGAAAATATTAAAATGTAGACTAAGCAGTTCAAAGATAAAAGGAACTAAAATGAACATAAAAATCCAGAAGTCAGCACTTAAAAAACACTAAAAATAGTTAAAATACAACTGATAAGGTGAAACAAGTTTTTAGCTAGTAAAAAGTGTATAAGGGTTGTTTCAGTATATATTTTGTGGGATCGAGAGACTGACCTGACGGACGTGTCTTTGTCTCCTTTAGTCGTCTGCGCCGCTCGTTTTCTTTTTAATGGTATCGCTTGCTTTCCTTCGACTTGTACAGTTCATTCTCCTTCAGCAGCAAAGAGGTGAGGTACCTACAAAAGGTGCTCTGATGCTCTAATTAGATATCTTTGATTATTTTATCTCTGGCGGACTGTTAATCCAATAACTTAAATGCAGACCCAATTTAAATGTCTCCCTAATTGTGGCCCAATATTACTTAACCTGGTTTGACTTGATTAACCAACGCTGCTATAGGAGATAGACCGATCGATTATTTCTCATAGTCGCTTGGTCTAGATATCATACTATACAAGGTTTTCTTTTTTTTTTTTTTGAGTAAAAGTTATTTGAGTTGATATTTAATCTAATTTTTCACCTAACCCAAATCAGGTTAGTTTTATTATTTTTATCAAGCAATCTAATTCTAGCCAATTATAATTAGACGGGGTTACTTTAGGTTGGATCATGAAAACTTAAAAAAGTAGGAAAATGTACTTTAAAATAAAAAATAAATTACGTCAATATATCTTGAAATTTATATACCTACACCTGCTGTTTTTTTATTGTTAAATGGCTTCTCTTAGAGTGTAACTGTACAGATTTTTACAATTCCTGCACCCCATTTGTTTTCTTCTTGTACCTCCAAATTTTCTTTAGCTTCTCATTTTGCCCCCTCCTAATTACATATTAAATACTGTAAGAGTGTAGAGTCATCAAATTTCAAAATCCAAACATCATTAGAAAAGAGGGTGTGCGTTTTCTAGCGTAGTGGTTTTGAGGTGGTTGAGTTAAGGCCATACAATAATTGGATTATGAAATCTGTTTAAGGTTTGTGTGTATCAGATTTTAAAATTTGGTTTTGTTTTCTGGATTAAAGAGTCAAAACAATTATTTAGTCTATGGGCTTTTGTGAATTAAAGTATATCTGCGTCTTCTTCCATTGTATATTAATTTCTTGTTTATACTCTTAATGCTTGTTTGAAATAGGAATGTAGATAGCTTGATATGTGGATTCGTTAGGTTTTGAAAAGATTCTAGTGAATCTTAGGCTTAAAACAAGAGATCTAATAGAACTTCTATCTAGGAATGGAACTTGAATTATTAGTTATCTTAAACTTTAGATCTTAATGTGGGCGGGTTTGTTTGCTATTTGTCCAAGGGATTGATTCTTAGAGAGAAAACCTGGACTCTTTCATCTAAGGGATTAGGGTTTGAGTGTTTTAGTAGGTTGACTTTAGTGTTTGATGGAGAGGAGGTGTTTCTATAGTTTCACGAAACTGAAGCCTGTGAATTCTACGCTTAACTTGCCATTCCATATCACTTTTTATATTTCCCATCTTCAAAGTGCCTCAAACTACCAAAGTCCACCTTTGAATTCTTTGTTTATTTATTTACTTGTAGATAATATTCTATTCTTCAGTCTAGATGAGTTACTAATCGTACAATTATCTAGTAATACACGAGTCTTTTGGGAAACGATACTTTGACTTACCATTATTACTTGAGCGATTCAGTACACTTGTCCATGAACAAATAAGTTTTTGGCACCATTGTTGGGGACTCGTGGTCAATACTAGACTATTGAGCGATTTCTAACCTATTTAGACTTTATTCTCTGTGTACATAACTCATTCTTTTCTTATAAATAGTTATTTAAATTGAATTAGGCTTACTTGTGGCTTTAGCCATGTTGTTCTCTAAGTGTATGCAAGGTAACATCCTTTCAAAGAGGGTTATATTTTTAAATCATCACTAACACATCTTGAGACTGAATGAAAAATAGTGGCATGGGGAGGCAACAAGCATGAGCACAACAAGCAGTCCACGTTCTCCCTTCCTTGTGTCTTGCTTTTTTTGTGCTTTGAAGCAAAAAAGGAAGCCTTGTCACCACCATTCTTTAATGGGAAGCAAAGAACTCAAGCCTTGCAAGCCAAAGTTGATCAAATTAGGTTATGAGTGTTTAAAGATGTCAAAGTAGTGGAAGGCTAAAATGGAAGTTTCTTGTACTAGGAAGCTTTGATGGCTAGAATTGGTTCAAGACATGTTGGTGAGAAGAAAAGAGCATACAAACAACAATAATTGTGCCTCATTGCTTCATCTGTCAAGCTAATGACGTTAAACAAGCACTTCCTAGGAGGCCACCTTAACTCTTTTCTTTGTTTTTTTGTGGTTGTTGTGTCATGTTATGTTTGTATGTTCATTTGTGACTCGTATAATATGTGTTTATGCCTTTGTTTGCATTCATGTATTGCATAAGTTTATGATGTTGTAAGTGTGGTTTGTATGTGTGTTTTAGGTTAGTTTTTGATTGGTTTTAATTGAGTGCATGTGTTTTAGTGTTGTGTGCCTTTGTTCATAGTTTGAGAGGCCAAAACTTTGAAAATCACACACTTTGCAACATTCCTGCTCAGTTGCCCCCTGTTTTGCCTAGCGCTAGCCACAAAAATTGACCACTAAAGCTCTATTACTCAACGTCACACCAGTAAATCTAGTTCTACATTGCTTTTCTAATACACCACCCAATAGTTGTATGTGGGCGTTGAGCGTCAGCACTGCAGAGGCAAATCTGGCCTCTGGCCTGACACACATTTGTTGTTTGTTTTGTGTTTTTCTTTGTTCTACACTCTTGTACATATTCCTTTTAGTGTCTTAGTTGGCTTTTCTCTCTAGTTGTTAACCATGGGATACAACTTTTACTTTAAGCTTACTATTTGCAGGATTACATCTTCCTCAGGGACAAAAAGATTCAAAACCATTGTTGGCCAACCTTTGAGTCATGATAGAGTTGAGCACCATTTCACACAAAGAATTTAATGCTCGAGTCGCATGGCCTAAGGGTCAGGCCCCTACTGATTGGGAGGTGGAGTAACGGTTGCTATGAGGAGGAGGATGCCTTAAGTGGAAGTGAAGATAATGTTTCATGAATGCTAGAGCTCCAAAGTGTCATTCTTTTGCATGACTCTTTTTGTGGATAGTCTTGAGTTCGAAATTCTTGCTTTATTTACTTTTAGTATTTAAATTTTATTTTAGTTCTAGTTTTATTTTTGAACTTGCCTAGTTAGATAATTCTTTTGCAAATGGTTTGGTGACTTGAGTGAATCATTTTTGCGCTTGACTTGAATGAAAATCCTTTGTCTTTACTCTTTATCTTTGTAAATTACTTTGAAAATTTGTTTGAGATTATGTTGGTTGAGCTTGTTGAGCTTAAAATTGTAGTTTCTCTTATTTGTTTAGATAGATGTTTGGTTTTGATTGTGGCCAATATTCTTGGCATTATGCTTAATAGATTTGGGAAGCTTGAATAAACCTATGAAATGTTGTGCCTCAGATTTATTGTTGAATGCTATCACTTTGGATCATAGTTGATTCTATCTAAGTTTCTCTTTTTCAATCATTCACTTGCTTGTTACAAATGATCAATGCCATCTTTTTCTTCTACCCCTTTTACGTTTTTTAGCCAAATAAGCCAATGCAACCCGTTGAACTATAAAGAAAATGTTCCTTATTCTTAGAACCTTCAGTTAATGAAAAATCCTTGACCACTTTACCTTGAATTGAGCATAGCATTCATTTAAGGTGCAGGAGAATGGTTTAAAGTTTGGGGGAGTTCATTTTATATGAGAGCATTAAGAAATATAACAAAATGAAACAAAAAGAAGAAAAAGAGAAAAAAAAAGGAATTCAATGAATGAAAGTTAGGAAATAAGTTGGGAATTGGTTTATTAAATTATGAATCAAAAGAGAGACTTGTGATGTATCATGTTTTGATGTGTTTTCTCTCTTAGCTCAAGTGGCTTTGTATTTAGAAAAACCAAATTTCCATCTTAGCCTAACCACAATACAAGTCATGAAAGTCCTTGTGATGCTAACTTGCTTGTAAATGTGTTTATTTTTGTTTAAACAAAGGGAAAAGTTGATTTGTGTAACATTGTGATGGTAGAGAGAATGATACACATACTTATACATCGTGAGCTTG